>OX439131.1:25610902-25730902 GCA_949318235.1 Ecdyonurus torrentis
TATATCACGAACAAGAAGAAGGTAATTATTTTTATCAAATTACGATCCGATTTTATAATCTCAAGAAAATACTGTAATGAACTTTATTGAATAAAATTTATGCTGTTTAACAATGGAATTCTTACAAACCAAAAAGAAAAAAATATATATAAGTTAAATTTATAAAAAGTTAAATCTAAAAGTAAATTACTGTCTAAATTTCCTGATTTATTGGAATTGTTGTCAATATAGTACAGATAAAGCACCATAAAACTCTTGTTTAATTTGTAATATTTCTTTTATATACGCATTCCTATTGAGATTTATCACATTACGATGTACTGAACTGTACATCACAGAGTACGTTGACTTACAAAATCAATTTTAAGAGAGAGAACTATTGACATGATTTATTTAATATACTCTTGTATTTATAATACAAATAATATTCATTATGGTGCATTGCTTACCAACTATATAGTTGTTTAGCAAGAACTTAAATTTCTTAAAACTTTCCATTTGTTTCCACAAATAATATACTTATATTATACGAGATACTTTTCTTAGCTTATGAATATTTCATTCGTGTTTAGGTATCGTTAGTACATGGCAAAATAGAGTAATTAGTAAATCGACGGTGATCCTGAAAAATGTCCTATAATTTTAAAGTAATTTTGAAATTCTGGTGTAATATATTCATTGTTTGAGTTTATATTATTTGTAAGAGAAATTGATCAAAAATTCAGCATGTTGACTTTGCTGGTGCTTTTTAAAATAACAAAATTCTAATCTGTATAATCATATCCTAACATTTCCATTAATTTATTATACAAATTGTGGTAAGTCGAGCCGTAAATACCTCCTTAATAAAGTTTCAAAATGTTTAAATATTTAAGGCAATGTTTTTTTTATATAGAAAAGTAAACACATTTACGATACTGTGAACACTTTGAGATAGGACATTTAGCAGAATAACCGCCGAAACATAAAATGTTTTTAGTTATACTTTAATTTTCTTGTATATTATATATAATAACACTTTTGATTGATAATATAGTAAAAGTATTTGTTAGTCTGTAAAATATGAAAATAATACATATCATAAACTGTATCAAAAATTTTGTACACAAATTAAGTTCTAAAAATTGTTTTAAAAGACACACAGTTGTTAATTCTCACAAGATTCTTATAAGTACTAAACTTCATGTTCATCTCGTACAAGAATATTATACTACAGTATATACGTTTGTTGACTTTATTATAACAGCTCAGCTTTCACAGGGTCTAAAATTTATGCAAGCCCATCATCAATCTCAACAAATAAATTAACCAAAAGGCTATTAATACTTCTTCTTGTTTAATGAATATTAAATTTTAACATACTGCTACTATGATCAATAATGCATTTTAATAAGTAAAATTTAAAGAAAAGTTAAAACACATTAAAAAAAATGATATATTACTGTATTCCTTTAATGGAAAATATTTTACAAAGCAGAATGATTCTTACTCACAATTCATTTCAAAAAACCTTTACAATTTTCTGTGATTAAAAATTCACTAAAAGATCAAATTAATATTAAATTAAGCATATTATAATACATTTCAGCTAAATCTGTTATATTATAAATTTATTATTGAATTTTTCAAACAGATTAAAATCTTTTACATTTCGACTTTCAAAGAGAAAATAAAATTTTAAATGCTTTCTAATCAGTTCTGGCAACACTTTCAATGCTTTTTTTTAATTTAATTATTATTGATTTCTTCAATAAGATCTAAAATCATGATAAAAATACCTAATTTTTTTTTTTTTTTAGATACTGACAGTTATTTAATGTATAAGAAATTTATTGAATTAGTAAATGAAAGTTTTTGTCTGTAAAGAATTACTGTTCCTCAAGTGTAAAGACTTTAATTTTAAACCAGTATGCTTTTACATTTTGTAATTAATATTTTTATCATTATATTGACGTTTTTGAATATCATATAAAAATTACAACGAAGCCCATTAAGTTTTACTGACAGCAAACCTTAAGATGTGGAATACAATTGTGTTTTATTATAGTTTCATAACTGGAGTGTGCTATTAAATAATAAAATATATAGATAAAGTATATATATATATATATATATATATATATATACATATATCATATGAATTTAATGTATTATTATGTTTGAGAAAAACAACCATAGCAAAGAATATTGGTCTAAAAACTTTTAAGCGTAACTTTATAGTTACCAAAACTTTTGTTTTAAATTGCTTCATAATTTTCAATTCATTTGAAATTATATTCAACATTAAATTTAATTTCTATTCTTTTAAGTTATTTGTTTTTTCCGCAAGGCACAAAGTAGTGCTATATGTGTATGGAAATGATACTTTATAAAGGTATGTTTGCGTATGAAAAGGTGGTAAGGCGTTATTTTATATAAAATACCATTTCCCTTTAAAAAAGAAAGTGATTTTTTATTTTTTATAATAATTTATTCTTAAAAATTATACGACAAACTTTTTAATTTCACTTCTCATTACTTAAATAGTTACAAAATTTAGTTTTCTTTATTGTTTTCTTGAATTTTAAACTTAAGGAGTAAGCATATAAAATTTTTTACGTATTTTAAAACAATTTAAATAATTGTGATCCGTGTGCTACTATTTCTATATAATAAAAACACTTCTAACATCAAAATTTTACTGAGTTTAATTTTTCAACGTGTTGTAAAATTGTGTAGAAATTAACTTCACTTTCAGACTTATTGAAACGTATGAAAATAATATTATTTGCTGACTCTTGCAAATATTATATTTCAGTATATAAAGCATTAAATTTTTTTTTTCTGTTAACATGTGCATTAATTACTTTATGTTAACAATAAATTAAACGTACTTAAAAATAATTTGTATGTTTTCTCTTTTTACAAAAATGTTTATTCAGTCGATTATTACTTGTGTAAATAAATGTATTTGAGTATTTACAGAGAGAGAGAGAGAGAGAGAGAGAGAGAGAGAGAGAGAGAGAGAGAGAGAGAGAGAGAGAGGAAGAGGGCATATTTGATATGAGAGTAATATTTTTCACGGTTTCGTAAACTTAACTTTGTATTAGTCTTCCCCAACATAATATATCAGTGCTAATGACTAAAAGTCCAAGAGAAATAAAGCAGGGAGGGAATGTATGGATAAAAACACGAGGGGTTGTGTTTTCTGCAGTCAAACTTTTGATATCAAACACTTTACTCAAATGCCTAGCAAAGCTTTGTAGAAAAAAAAAACTTTACACTCTGATCTACCTGTACTATTATATGGAGACAAAGTAGAAATGTTTTGATAAAAAAAAAAGAGAAAATACAAAAGTGAGTAAAAAAAAGGGGGGAAAGAAATCTGTAAAACAAAAATTTAAAAACTTTTTTTACTCTTTTTTTTTCCTTCTTTCTTTTCTCATTTAAAATTACAATCTATATTAAATAACGCAAAGTTTTTTTAGTTGATGAAAAGAAAATAAGTATTTTGGAAATCTTACTATGTATAAATATTTTTTTTTTAATGTTGAGATTTTTTTTAAATGCAGTTAAATTGAAGCGTGTAAAATTAGTTTTTTTTTTTACTTAAAACAAAACACATAATGTTAAGTATTAATACAAAAAGAAGAAAGGAAAAAATAAAAAATAAAAACTTTTAATCTTTTAAAAGTTGTCTTTTTTGTTCTGCATCTTGAAAAATTCAATGTGGTTGAAAAGTTGAGAAAGCAGAAAAAAGGAAAATGTTGTTATATGAAAGAGGTTTTCAACAAGAGGGGACTTTTAAAGTACACTTCAATGATTGATTCGATAAAATTAATAAATATTTATACAGTAAATTACATTAAAAAAATGTATATTTATATATATTTTTTTAATTTGCAAGGATCAAAGATTTTTTTATGAAGTACTTTCTGGACGTTTTACATAAAAATAAAAAAAATTCACCCTTTATAAAGTTTGCATATAATTTCACGGTAAGTTTTTAATTTGATATAAACATTTTTCTTATCTTGTTTCATTATATTTATGTAGTGGTAAGTTATGTTATAAAATTATGCAAATGTTTTTTAAGTAAGTACGAAAGTTTTCACTTTCAAAATGCTTATAGATTTCTTATACTAATACTCTCATCTAAAAAATATTGATGTCAAATGTATGCACAGAGACAGAGACAGAGACAGAGACAGAGACAGAGACAGAGACAGAGACAGAGACAGAGACAGAGACAGAGACAGAGACAGAGACAGAGACAGAGACAGAGACAGAGACAGAGACAGAGACAGAGACAGAGACAGAGACAGAGACAGAGACAGAGACAGAGACAGAGACAGAGACAGAGACAGAGACAGAGACAGAGACAGAGACAGAGACAGAGACAGAGACAGAGACAGAGACAGAGACAGAGACAGAAAGATTATTGGTAATTTTTAGATTACATTACAAATTTATAACTTAATGAAGAAAAAAAAATATTACTTTGTTTTTATTGTTTGATTAAACATTATTAAACCTAATATACCATATATGTATACGTTGGTCCTATATATAAAACAAACACACCAAAACATTATACAATACTTCAAGGTATACACCGCATGCGTTAATGATGCATGGGTGAACACATCAGTTTGCTTTACGCTCAAACATGTTTTGTTTCAATACAATACATACATGTATATTTGTGTACAGTGATTTTGTGATACCTCATGAATAATTTATCAAATAACTATTCATGACTTCTATATTATATAATATGTCTCTATACTGGTAACCCAAAGTGTTTAATGAAAATTTTTGTTTATAGTATTATAATTATAATATTATAAATTAAGAGTATGTAATTTTTAATTAAATAAGATTGTATGAAATATAACATAAATTCTAGAAATTAAAACGATAGTTTGTACAGTTACAGTATAGTAGTAAGTAAAAAGTGTGTGGTTTGAAGTAATGGGTTAAAAAAACAAATTGGTTAATTAAATACAACGATATTTGTTAAAAATTATATGTACTCTATGATGATTGAAATAGATACATACTTGAGCATTTCATTGTGGTAATGTGGTCTGGTTCAATATCTGCGAACATTTACGTATCTACGTATTTCTACTTTAAATATTACCACCAAAAATGATAACTAGAATAACAAGATTAGTATACATCACATTAATCAATCAACATTTATTATTCATAATACAGTATGTAAAGCTAATATCTAATTTTATCGTTTTTCATTTTCTAATCTAATAATGCGTATACCATGGCAATTAAAGTTTCAAGGTAATAGAAAACATAAGCTTGTTCTATAAACTACACACAAATATTGAGCCAGCTTCGAAAATGTTCCTTTGTTAAAATAGGTTAATAGGCTTAATAGGTTAAGCCATCGTTACCTATTTACTACGTTTATACATATGGTCGATCATTGTTATTTCTTCTTTTAGAACTTTAAACTTGATAAGAATGAACGAAAATTCATAAAAAAAAAAAAGTTCCATACGAAACATGCAACTCACTTTTATCGGCTCAAAAAAGAAGATCAAGATCGAGCTATAGTATTTAAGCTCGTTCTGTAAAGTAAATCTCAATAATAGTGATTGGCTGACCAACAAAATAAGACACATTAATTGGTTGATCTTGTTTTTTTGAGCCTATAAAAGTGAGTCGCATATTGAGACTGGAACTTTTTTGGTAAGTTTCTTTCATTTTAATTAAGTTCAAAGTTCTAAAAGAAGAAATAACAATGATCAACCATATGTAGTATAAACGTAGTAAACAGGTAACGACGTCATAACCAGCTGTTATTAACAAAGGAACATTTTCGAAGCTGGCTCAATATTTGTGTGTAGTTTATAACGAGCTTTAGTAAATTAATGGATCTGTTTTAATAAAAAATTGTAACTCAAGACTGAACTTCTTTAAATTGACTTTGAAGAAACGTGTTTAGATATAAGATACAGTAGAGGATTTAAAATGAAACATTATTACAGTATACACAATTTTTTTTTCTGCGTATAAAAATAATAATTTTAAAAAAAAGTCTATTAGAGTAATTAAATTTATAGATTTATAGATGTTTATATTTTTTAATTGAAAGCTAGTTGATAATTGTTTGAGCGAATAAAAGAAGCTACTTTTAATCTTACCATACTATCAATATCGTTTGTATAGATTATTTTTAAATACGAGTTAAGTTTGCTTGTCATTAAGGTAAAAATTAGGATAGTTAAATATATAAAATTGACCAAATCAGCAAGTGGACTTAACCCGTTTTAAAAACAAACTAACCATATGTAATGCACACCAAATTTTTTACAAATGTTTGTAAATTTACACTCCGCGACAAGGAATATAAAACCAATGTTTGTGGATTAAAAAAAAAATAGAAGCATTGAGGAGACGAGAAACAGACATACAGGTTTCATGTGTCACGCCATAAACTTCAACCTTCCGCAATCAGTGAACCGCAATCATTATGACGTCAAAAAAATTATATTCTCAGTTTTTTTTCCACCAAAAACATGAAAAAATATTTTTAAAAGATATTTTCAAGTGTTTGCTTCCATAAAAATAATCCATGTTTTGTTTTTTTCCATCATAATATAATATACTCTCTGATTTATGTGATAAATAAATTTATATTACGTGAATTATTTATACCCGAGATATTATTTTTACACCAACATGAAAATATACTTAGGAATAAAAAGGGAAAAGGTAAGATTAAATCAATGATGAAAATAAAAATATACTAATAAACTTGTTATATATTATACAGTATACAGTATGTATATAAAGTTGCACGCTGTGAGTTTTTCTTTATTAACTTATAAATTTAATATAATTCAAATAAAGCACCTTTTTAGTCAAAAGAAAAAAATCATCTCTTACTCACTTGCTTTTGTTTTCCATACAGCACAATTATTCTGCATTTTTTTTTTTTTTTTTTTTTTTGTGCTACATTTTTTTCTTTAATATAAAAGATAAGCTCGCATTGCTTTATGAATTCCAGTCACAATTTCTCGAGAAATGTGAACGCAAGGGTAAAATGCAATTTATGCTCTCCTTTTTTGATTATATTCTATGACTTTGCAAATTTGTCCCATTTCCTCTTTTATATATATATATATATATATATATATATATATATATATATATATATATATATATATATATATATATATATATATATATGTATATATATATATATATGTCCCCCCACACTCCAAAAAAGTTCAGTAAACTTTTGAGTTAATAAAAAAAAAAAAAAAAAAAACTAAATTTATTCGAAATTTCTAATATCGAAAGCAAGGTATAAGCTGTAACAAAAATGATAATAATCAGATTACACTGTACATTATTGGATTTACTACAGTTGTTGTCCGGATCAAATACCACGATAATATTCGAATACTAAAGTATTGTACTGAAGCTTACACAGATTTTTTTATTTTATATATTATTGAAGTCTGATGTACAAACTTAGTATTCCTAGTGGGGCTGAAACATCGTTTGTTGGACAACTTATACGACTGAGTTTTTTTTCCTGCAATGTTAGAAGGGGGTATTTTTAGGAAGAAAATGGTGATGGGGAGGAAATGAGGTGGGAATCTTTGGCCATTCCCCAGACACATTAAATCGGTCTGCAGCTGTATGCAGTGCTGCATTGCATTTAGAAAAGCTACACAACAGTAAGAAGGAACTCAACAATGAGAACACGAGAGAGAGAGAGAGAGAGAGAGAGAGAGAGAGAGAGAGAGAGAGAGAGAGAGAGAGAGAGAGAGAGAGAGAGAGAGAGAGAGAGAGAGAGAGAGAGAGACTTTTAACTTCTGATATAACAAAATAAAATATTACATTCTTGTATTGATTTTATTTCTTTATAGCATTATTTCACCAAATTGCCAAGTACAATACCAACGATCTTTATATATTATGTATATCTAAAAAAAAAAAAAAAAAAACTAAAATTATTATTCAGTAAAGAAGAAAAAATACGAAGAAAAAAAATTATATATGTGAATTGAAAATAAAGTTCCAGAAATGTAAATGTGACAATAATGAAATTTGAAACTTTATACAATTTTGGTTTTCATATTGAATTTTTAATAATATAATTTTTTTATTTTTGCACCTTAAAACTTCTTCAAACAATATACTTTATTCTTATGCTTGTTTCAATATGAAATTCAAATAAAGTTTTTTTTTATTTCTGTTGCAATTTATAAACAACTGATAAGAGAACAAAAAGTTTCTCGTATATTAAATTGTTAATAAATTAGTATAATATATGTGAGTCTGTCTTATTGCACGTTACATATATATACATAAAGTATGTTCAATAAAGAAAACACATTTGTTGTTGATGAGTGTGTGGAGTTTTAGCCCATAGCGTTAGATAAGTTCAGTTACAACTTCGTTTCGTTAGCATTGATAAATTACTTCACTCTAAAAAAACATCCTAAGAGATAGTGTCTCTTGCTTCTCTCTTGAGATTTTACTGCATCAAAATTGTATTTCAGCTACACTCTCTGCGTTAAGTAAATATTTCTCTTCATTCATCAGTATTATTACACGAAAAAAAAATCCTACCAAATACAGGTACTGTACAGCTCAGGCCAAAATTTTGAGAACGATTTGTATAGGCAACCCGCAACCATACTATGTTATCTTTATGAGAAAATGCAGTGGCCGCTGCTGCCCCGTTCTTAAACTTTTGGCCAGAACTGTATATACATAAATTTTCCTAAAAATTTCAATAGGTAAATATTAACCTCGAACAGGCATACTACAATGGTACCTACATATACGCACGGAAAGAATAAAATACGTAATTTATGCTGCATTTATGTAATTATAGCATAAATTATGATAAATTAGGACAACGCAAATAATTATGCTGCACAACATAAAATTTATGCTATATAACACAATTATTGTGCGATGTTGCATAAATTATGTTGTATTGAACAAATTGTGCTGAAAATTATAATTATTACGTATTTATTTTTGTCCGTGCGGAAAGTATTAAATTTCGTATTGCGACAGTATTGCATAAATGATGTTAAATTATAACTTCAGAACTATTTATGATGCACAACATAATATTTATGTTATTTAATACAGTTATTTTGTAGTATATTATAGTAAATCGTAGATTATGCTTTATTGTACAAATAATGCTGAAAATAAGCTAGCATAATTCTTATGTATTTATTTTTGTCCGTGTAATCTAAGGAAAATGTCATATAGGTGAGACTCTTCTTTTTTTGTAACATGTTTTACCTGCTGAAATAGATATTATTGTAGTATATCAATACATGTTTCAGGAATACCTATTGCATAATATATTATACAGGATTTATGTACCTGATATTAATATTAATTTTTTCCTGTGCTTTACAATGGAAAGAAATTAATACGTAAATATGCTACTTCACTTTCAAGATTTTTTTTTCATTACAACATAATTTATGCACCACTGCATAATACCTATCCTCTTCAGTCCCCGACTTTTACAAAAATTATGTCACTGTCGTATATTTTAACCATGTTTTTGTCCGGCTCTCAGATTGAAAAAAGTGTATCTTTTATCAAAAACGTTTTCTTACTTTTGCGGACCCTCCCACACTAGAATGCTTAAAATAGCTTTAAACAACGCGTCAATAACGTTTTCTGGTATAATTTTTGTATTTTTATCTCAATTTGTGCATTTTGTTTGTTGTTGTTTTTTAGATATATATATTTTTTGAACTATCTAGTGCCCACTGTACGTATTGTATACTGGGACTGAAGAGGCTATATTGTACTGAATATTATATCATATTATCACATTTATTTATGTTGTTCCAATTCAGTAACATTTATGACATAAATTGAGCATTGAGAACATTAATTTTTCTTACTGTATAAATATTAAATAACAAATTTATATTTATTTCATCATTACATAAAAAGATCAAAAATTATTATACAACATTTGTAATGCAAAAATTAGTCTTTCAGTTACACGCTAAGATATATCAAATATATTATTAAATAATAATAATCCCGAATAAAATATACATTATTAACACTGTAATACATTTTGATTAGTTTAAATGTGTTTACTATATAGATCGTATGAGAGGTTCATTAATTATTAAATTTTAGTTATTTATTTCCTTTTGAAATAATTATATAGAAAATTTACATATTTGAACATTTAAGTTTCAGTAGAATTATCAAAGCTATAAATGTAAATATTTTAATAGAATTATGTTGATACTTTTTCAAATTCTTTCACAGAGTAAATTTTTTTAAGACTTCTTAATCCTGATTAGTCATAAAAAAATCATGAACTCACGATTGTGATAATATATTTTTACCATCTAAAAACTCACACTAAATATACATTACATCTTAAAAGAAAAACAGTAAGAACACACGCTGAATTTAAATGGTATAATATATTTTGTCACAATCGTCGATATATACAGAGTACATCCGAGAATACAGAGTAGTGGAGGCTCAAGTTTACAAAACTAATACTCACTATTTTTTTATTATTATTATTTTTTCTTGCTTCATATGTTTTGAGCATAGTATGTAAAACATTCATGATTATACATTAAATTCTAACGCATTGAGTACCTAAAATTATCCAATATTCGATACAACAGATTAACCATTTTAAATGACTACTCTCTACCACACGAAAAGTATAAATTAGTTAATTTATGCTGCATTTATAAGTCATTATAAAGCATAAATAAGGCTAAATTAGAACAACATAAAATTTATGCTTTGTAATATAGTTATTATGCAGTATATAGCATAGATTATTCTGTATTAAATCAATTGTTCTGAAAATAAGATACCATAATTTTTACATAATTATTTTTGCCTGTGAAGTGAATGAATGTTTATTCACTACCTACTGTTACTTGTACTGTCTACTACAACTACTACTACTACTTTTTGTAGAGAAATGGGTCGAGGTTTATGGAGAACCCATGCTTTTGTATACTCATCATTGACACTATAGCTTCTAAAAGTTTGGATATATAACGAAAATACGCTCGTACTTAATTGTACAATGAATGCATTTCGTAGGCTAACATTTATGAGAGTAAACATTTGTTTTTTAAGTGTCCTCAACAGTAAACTTTTACACAACTACAATCTAGATAGATAGGAATAAAAATCCATCTTTTTCTTCTAGTTAATAAAGACGAGTTTTAAAAAATATCATACACATTGTAATATGGAAGATTTCCAACAATATATATATATAATCATGACCGATTCATTGATTTTATTTTAAATATAAAATTAATAATTAAATATTATATAATTTTTTTTAATAGTGATGTATTATAGCTAAACGATGCTATAGATAAATGCACTGAAACATTAAATTTTGAACTCAAATTGTACATTTTTTTTATTATTACAGTTTAATCAATAACCCTGATTAAGAGATGTGACAGTTGATGTTACTAACTATTCTATGGGAATCAAATATCCAAACAGCAGAAAAGAATTTAATGGTAGCGTTTTTATGTGTATATAGAGTTACTATAGAGAAATTTGAGAAGCTGATTTTGTAATTTATTGTTTTCTTTATCCTTTGTTATATTTTGTTGGCTAACAACTCGAATAACAGAGGAAATTAAATGATAAAATAAATTTGATAAAAAAAATAATTTTAAGTTCAACTATATTTTGAAAACACACGCACTGCCTAAATATTTGTTTAAAAAAGTGTATGTTCTTTTTTGTGTAACAAGTTTTAATAATATTATTAATTTAATGACTTCTCTTTTTTTTTTGTCTTGCTTCTACAAGGGCGTGACACAAAACTGATATAAAAACCTCTACTATATAACATTGCACAAATAAAATATTTCATGAAATGTATTTTTCAATGCTAAATTGTTGTCACTGTAATTTTATGGTCTAGAGTGAGCTAGACTTTCTGAAGGCTTTGTAACCTTATTTTATATAAAACGTTGACTATAAATTTCGTATACTACTTTACATAAATAATCATAAAATTTCATAAAATCCAGATTGAAAATCTTGGCATCTTTTTGCAGTGATTAGGTTGTTACATTTTAGGTATTAGTGAGCAAAAAAATATTTGATCAGATATAAATATATTAATGTTTCAGTAACAAAACAGAGTTCTGGTTTATTTATTTTTATTCTACAAATATAATGCATACGATATTATTCTAGCTTATAAACTCTTCTGTAAATATCTGAAAAAAAAATTTTTAGGAAGTAAATATTTCTATACATAATACAAATTAGTAATTGAATTAATCTATTCTACACCATATAGTAATTAATTAAATTATTTATGATTATGAGAAAATTTATACCTATAAAATAGGTTGAAAATTATATGGAATGGGGTTTATATTTTGTAAATTTAATCATAATACTTGAGTATAGTAACATAGGTGGTTAAAATCAGAAAATAATGTGAAGTTTTAGATGTGAGTATTATACGTGTTTCTCTCTCTCTCTCTCTCTCTCTCTCTCTCTCTCTCTCTCTCTCTCTCTCTCTCTCTCTCTCTCTCTCTCTCTCTCTCTCTCTCAAGCTAGAGCTAGCAGTGGCCACTTAGCGTAACGTTTCCCTGGGTCTGCCGCCACTGAATCTGTTGTGTTATATGTATGTTGTTGGCTGTGTTTATATACGTATACCACTACCAACGTGCACATCAAGTATATATATAAGGGCAAAACCCCTTCTCATCCAATTACCGCCACAAAACTGCTTCCATAAGGTAGCACGCAATACCTTAGAACAACGTCTTTTTTTTTTTTTTTTTTTTTTTTTACCCCTCTTATACTTTATATATAAAGCTTTACCTACACCATCTAAACCCCTTTTCTTAAGACCTTTAAACTTTCATCTTGTTTTAAAGGATTCAGATTTACGTAAATTATTTTAAACTTTAAATAGTTCATTTTTTTTATAACTATATGGAGAATTTTTCTAAAAAAAATCAGGATAGATTTTCTTTTAGAATCTACCTCACGGTAAAAGAAAAAAAAATGTATCTTACGTGATTAGAACTGTGAAAGTTTTCTCAAATCAGACTTACAGTTTTAACTTCAACCTGCTAAAAGTGTTCGAGAAACAGAGTTAAGAAGAGAGAGAGAGAGAGAGAGAGAGAGAGAGAGAGAGAGAGAGAGAGAGAGAGAGGAGAGAGAGAGAGAGAGAGAGAGAGAGAGAGAGAGAGAGAGAGAGAGAGAGAGAGAGAGAGAGAGAGAGAGAGAGAGAGAGAGAGAGAGAGAGAGAGAGAGAGAGAGAGAGAGAGAGAGAGAGAGAGAGAGAGAGAGAGAGAGAGAGAGAGAGAGAGAGGTAACTAAAATGGCCATACAGATATTAAAAAAAATAAACTACCTTGTTGATCGAGTTATTGAAGAAATTCATAGGAAAATCGCTATTTTTCACTATAGAAAAATTGTAATTTCTATTATAAATATAATGTATAAATTTGAAATAAAATTTAAATAATATTTTTACTTGATTCTGTAGTGTTTCATTAACCTCTAAATAGGATAAAATGTTTGTGATATGATGAATGTCTGTACTTCCTATTCAGTGAAAGTATGTAACGTTAATTAATATTTTAAATAATATTCTATTGAAAACAACTATTCTATTGTAAAAAACTGAAATTATGAAACTCTGACAAGTGATTATTGTTAAAAAAAAACAAAAAAAAAAAAAACAACAACAGAGGACCATGTAAGGTATGTATCTTTTTTGGCCTCTTAATAAAACTAATTTATTATTAATTTTAATAACGTGAATACAATAATTAAAAGTATTATATTTTTAAAATCAAATTTGAGTTTTTAAATAACAGTATGATTTATTTTTTTACATACATATACCTATTAGAATATTTATAAAATAAATCCACATAAACTTTACTGCAAACTGAGCTTAGATTTGTGTCAGAGGAATATTATAATAGAACTTTTTTACTGTAACATCTATCGATAAATAGAATAAATTATGTATATAGTGCGCAGATTTATCATCCTACAACTTTACAAGTCAGATATTTTCAGAGTAGTTTTCATATCTTGATGTCATCTTATTTTTTATTATTTTTTTTAATAGATAAAAAAATATATTTTAAAAATTGTAGTTCCTCTCTTATAATTAGGCAGAAGTTAAAAGTTTCAGAAAAATTGCTTCTTTATACACTTACGGCTTTGTAAAAATAAACTTTTCCACATTTTTTAACATTTTCTAAATTTCATATATAAAACTTCAATATTTTTTAATTTCACAAAATATTGTCTTAAACATGAACTTAGAAAATGGTGTTTCTAACTAAAATGGTACAGAAACCTTAAGATAAACTAAAGTAATTAGATATATGAATATTACTTCCACATTTTAATATAAAATTTTAATAAAATTGATTAAAAATAACACTTACCATTAACTGTGTGACAGAATGTAAATCCGATGATTTCGATGACCATAAAAGTGCGAAGTAAAGTTAAAATATTTCTTAAAACAATTGCCATGTTTAAATATATATTTTAATATAGTTAATATATTTTAACATAAATTCATACCAACACTTAATATTTCTTCTTGAGTTTATATTTTTTGTTTTATTATATATATAGATATATTTACTATAGTTCAATGTCACCACAATAACTATTAACTTCTTTATTTTCTAAATATATTATTTTCTTCTTGATAAGTTTAATTCAATTATTTTTTGAAAGATTATATTTTGGTCCCCAAAATGACACAACTATAACACTTAGCTATATATTTTTTTATATATATAATATTACTTTCACTATTTTTAATATATTTACTAATTTTTAACGTATAACTATTTGTATTTATATATTTTCTTATATTATTAAAACTTATCTACTGTGTATATCAGAAAGATAAAATTTAATGAGATCTTATATAGATATTATTATTATTAAAAATTGTCACTTGTTATTAATAGGATAAGAAGCAACCCTACCCCAACAATAACAGAATTTTGAATTATCAAATGTGAATAAAACTTGATTCTTCTTCAAGAACATGACGTATAATCCTCTTTCTGTTGATAATAACGATAAAATATAGTATAGAAACACACCACTATATATAATTGTTTTGTTGTTGATAAAAAATAAATGAAGACTTAGTTGTAAATTTTTATTTTAAGTAAGTTCCATTTCGTAATAGACTTTTCTTTTTATTCTTTTTATTTATTTTTTTATATACATATATATTTTTATCGTTATCCTTTTTAAATCTCGAGGCAAATTTCGCACGACAAACTACTTCAATCTTATCTTCCTTGTATTCAAATAGATATAAAGTAGCGAAGTGTGTAAAACGTATTAGTCAACAGTTTTAGAACGGTGCGTCCGTGTGCTACGAGGCGCCGGAGAACAGTGAGTGGGGCTAGAGGCGCCAGCTTAACGCGCTTGCGATCGACGCGACCTCTATGAAGCTGTTCCAAAGAGGTTTTTTTTTCTGTTCTCTCTCTATCTCTCTCTCTCTCTCTCTCTCAAATTTATATATGTATCAAAATATAACTTCTTTTTGTTTTAATTTATCATTATTATTTCGTCAATCGGTTCTATTCAATGATCTGAAAACTGTTTTTATTGTCACCAAGAAAAAAATCCATTTCATAAGATTGGTCAAGAAAATTTTTTAGTTTACATTTTATTACGTTCTTTATGAAATTTATTTTTTGTTACTTATTTCAACTGTTTTTACCCCCCCCCCCCCCTGCAGCACAATGACTACATGACCAAAAAGAATGACAGAGAGAGAGAGAGAGAGAGAGAGAGAGAGAGAGAGAGAGAGAGAGAGAGAGAGAGAGAGAGAGAGAGAGAGAGAGAGAAAGAGAGAGAGAGATTAAAAATATGTAAAAAAAAATTGCAGTTAAATAAATTACTAGGAGAATATAATAAGAATAAGATTCATCTGCATTTAGACATGTAGAATTTAATTTTAAATATTGAGTTCAGTCAACTCTTCTCTCTCTCTCTCTCTCTCTCTCTCTCTCTCTACAATTTGATCTCTACAATATCAGCTCAGAATTATGTTAACTTTTTCTATCTCATCTTTTTTGAACTGAATTTTCATCTTTGGTATTTTAAATAGACAATAATAAAAAAAAATCTTTAAAAATGAGATAAAACTCGATTCGCTGCATGACAATCACTGACAGAAGAAGTACTTAAATTTGATTATCCGTACAGAGAGAGAGAGAGAGAGAGATGAACATTGAGCACAATTTTATTACAATAATCTCATTTCAAATAGTTTTCTATATCTACCTCAGAAAATGGTTTTGCGTAAAATATTATATTTCAATATAAATCTTATATACAGTATTATAATATATATAAAATTAAACTTGTGTATTATTAAAATATTTTATTTTTTCTATACTATAAATTTTTCAGCATTAAGAATTCTTTTGAAAATCAGTAATATTTATTATTATACATTTTTATGGTTGTTAAAAAAATAACTTTTAACTCGAATAAATTTAATTATTAGGCTGCATTGCGTCATATAAAGTATTGTAAAATTTATTCGAATGAAATATAAAATATGTATAACTGCAAAACACGTAAAAAAAAGTTATTGTTTTTTCAAATTTAATTTAATACTCGTAAAAAAAAATGCATAAATGTGAACTTTTTTAAAGTGATAAATGAAAAATTACATTTTTAAACTAATAATAAAACTTAAATTAAAAAAAATGCAATTAATTATGACATTAAAATTAATTTACAAAAAAAAATATGCGTTTTAATTAATTTGTTTATATACGTACACGTATATAAGGGAAGCCTAACAAAATTTATTATACGAGTTGTGTATTACAGAAATTTCATTTTAAAATAATATATAATGTATACAAAGCAATTTACAAAGTAAACTTTTAAAAGTTTACTCAATATCTTGTGTTATGTTGTGATTGAACTGTCATGCAAAACAGAATTGAGATATTTAGAATATGGTTTGTTGACTTATAGGATCAAAAACAACCCCTGAACTAAAGTACAACGCTATGAGAGAGAGAGAGAGAGAGAAAGTGATAGTGGCTGTAACGTTAGTTTCTGTTTATTTATCTTACAAACTGGGTTGTATAACTGTGGGATGATGCTCTTTTGGCTTGCAAAACTACTTACTGATTATTAACTGTAGATGGGTGAAAGATGATAGACAAGTCAACTATCAAGATTCTCTCTCTCTCTCTCTCTCTCTCTCTCTCTCTCTCTCTCTCTCTCATGCCCTCTCATCATTCTAAGATCATCATAATAACGTTGTTAAGAAAAGTGATGCAACTCTAATAGTCATTATACATTACTAAAAGCAAATTTATTCATTTCAATTACTAATTTAACGCTGTAAATTTAAAATAATAATAATAATAATAAAAGAAAAAAATATTTTTTTATAACTAGATAAAATGATTTCATTTTAATTATAATTTTAAGTTTTAAAATTATTGTTAAAAATTATGATAACTTTCAATAAAAAAAAATTTAAAAAAGTCATAGGGAATATTTATATCATTTTGCTCGCAACGCATGAAACATAATATGGATCGTCATGAATGTTATGATTATTCATTAAAGTTATTTGTTATTTAAAAATATGTATTAAAAATTCTATCCATTACCATCATAACATATGGCAGTAGTTTATTATATATATATATATATATATATATCAATTTTAAATATACATTAAAATTTTAATTGGTATAGAGTATATAATATTAAAAATTTGAAAATGAAAAATCATATCGATTAATTTAAGTGAGGCACTGTTTTTTTATTATTATTATTATTATTTTTAATGACACAGTTTTGTTTTATTTTTATAAATAGAGTTCAAAATAAACTATGGACATAAGAAAAATATAGATTGAATTAGTGGCACAGATAGCTTGGTTCCTTATTACTAGTTGTTAAAGTCAAATAATTAAAAAAAAAACTCAACATCAAAATTACTTTCGTAAGTTTTAATGTAAAAGTCAAACATATCCAAAGATTTAAATAAAATAAAAATGTAATAAACATTACAAAAAAAGTAATAACTTAAATTATAACATTAATAAAAAAATGTTTTGTAAATAAATTTTCCAATTATTTTTATTATGAATAATATAAAATACTTTTAAATAATAACATTTTATTTTACATAATATAGCTATTTAATCAATAAAGTAAATTATTATTCAACGTTTTTGAATATTCAAATATAAGTAAATAACTCCATATAGTCATTAGTATACAATTTAGTTAAAATGCAATTTTAAACACAATGGTATAATAATTGAAACAATTCATGGATGATTGGTATTACATAAATCGAATTCGCTTTACTGAACACTAATCATGTAAAGTTATTATTATTACAGTAAAAGTTGTATTTTTTTACAATATGTATACATATTATATATATATATATATATATATATATATATATATATATATATATATATATATATATATATATATATATATATATATATATATATATATATATAATATATATATATATATATATATATATATATATATATATATATATATATATTATATATATACTATTATTTAGCTTCATATTAACGTGGCACAAATGATATTTTGTCATTTTTTATATCCTTTGTTAAAAACATTCACCATTAAATTTCAGCTGTACTTTTTTTTCCTACTCCTAATTTCATTGCCAATTTATAATATTTTAGTTTAAGTTAAATATTATAAAAAATACATGTTGACGCCTATTAAAGGTTGTGTATGACAGCAGAGCAGCAGCAACAACAACAACAACAGGCTTTTTTGAAAATAAACAACTCGTCCATTGTCTCATCTGAGAAGTTAAAGGAAAAAATTCAAACGTATGATAAAAGTTTGTTTGTTTTTTCTGAAGATTTCTAAATTTATTTATCTGTCTTGATTCATTATTCATATACAATTTGAAATCACAAAAAAATTAGATTCTCACGACTTCAGGCTAAAAATAAGGTAGTTCCGTTTTTTTTTTTTTTTTTTTTTAGCCCCTCAGTCACAATGGTAATTTCTCAATTATTTTTTATCCCTTACATGATGTTCACGCATCTTTTTTTTTTTATAATACAGGCAGTTGCTGCCATTAACTTTCAATTGGTGGTCAACTTGAAGAATTTCATAGCTACAAGCCTTCTATCTATATTAAAAATTTAATGGAGATTTCCGATAAATACTGACCAATTGAAATCTTCAATTATAAATGACTTATTTGCTTGCGTGATGTGCAGAATATTTGGCATATTTTTTATGCATAGTGTGTGTTTGATTTATTATTCCTTCTTGTGATTTCTGAGATCTAATGTTATTCTCATCCAGTCAGCTACAATAAAAAAACTTTAACCTAATAGTATTGTATGAATAATAATAATAATAATAGGTTATAGCTAAATATTTCAATCATCCAATACAAAGAAACCTTTTTTCACGCCATACAAAACTATCATAAAACATTTCTATGGAAAATTTAAGCAAAAATGTATTTTAAAGTATTTAATTATTTGTCATGGCGTAATTTAATTTGTGACTCTTTATGTAGTATGAATTCTTTGAACTATACATTTAAGATTTATTTCTCAGCTCTTTTGTTTTATATAAGTTTTTGTTTTAAATTCAATTCGGAAGAAACACATATAAGATCTTTACATTTTCTGTTAAATTTACGGTGTTTATTTTATAAAATATTTATATAAAGCTATAAAATGAAACCTTAAAACAAATATCTTCTCTCTCTCTCTCTCTCTCTCTCTCTCTCTCTATGTGATTCTGAAATAAGAGAGAATGACAAACACCTTTCTTTACTTGTCTTAAAATTATGATATCATAAAACTAAAATATATTTTAAGAAAATTAATGACTATAGAAAGTACGGTACCAATTTTTTATTTATTTATATTATGTATAAATATTTCTTCTTGGAAATTGTGAACATCAAAAAAGTTATTTATATCATTGACATTGTTCTGCAAATTTAGATGGAAACTTTTCATGAATTTATAGTATAACCAAAGAATTTTAATTTAAATTTATATTAATATTTTAAACAACAAAATATTATTTTATTTATATAAGTTCTTGTATTTATATAGTTATAAAAACATACAATAACCTCTAACCCACAATGCTTAAATATTGAAGCTATAATATAAAATTTATAACTCTAAAAAGTACATCGATCTGATGTTAACTCTTTTCTTAACCCCTTGTGGTAATTTTTTTATTCATGAATTCAGAAGCATTTAATTTTTTTATTTAGCGTAACAAATTAATAAATAGTATTGATTTGAATCAAAGACATAGATTTATAAGACTTTAGTTAAAACCTATTAACATGTCAATTATACCTACATGATAAAAATATAAAGAAACGCATTTGAATGCCATAGCAAAAAGTGTTTATTTACATTCATAGAACCTCTATAATTTGCCTTCTCACTTACTTTTATATTTTTGATACGCCTTAGGCAATTCACATAGGATCAACAAGAGCAACCGACAAAATTTTTCATCATCATGATGAAAAGAAGGCAACTAAAAAATATATATATAAACATGTTGAATATCTGCACAGTACCGTATTCATTAGTACAAAAGTATGTTGTGCTTCCCTTAACCGCTTAATCTCATTTTATCCTACGTATACGTATATTATTTGATCTAAGCAGGGAGTGGGAAAAAAAAAAAAAAGGGTTTATTCCTAATTCTTTTGAAAGAAAACAAAATTGCACAACATAGCGTATATAATACAGAATAAAGTCAGCTTCTAATTCTAAAATAATTATTAAATAAAAAATACATACTAATTAGTAAAAGTCACAGAAATTTATTTTTTGTTAACTCTTTTTCTGTATGTGAACAGAAAACTAAGTGTGTTTCTATTACTGTCGTTAAAGTAAATCTAGAAAAAAAATTACTATAATGTAATAACTGTAACATGTAATTATACATGCTATGTTGCTTTATATTTCATTTCAATAACATTCATTTACTTTTCATGCATACACCAATTACAGTATTTTGCTATTTATCAAATAATGTTATAATGAAACTACTGTATAAACAAATTTACGGTTGAAAAAATTAAACACTCAACATAAACATAACATAGCTCTACTGCTTATAAAAGAAATGTAATGTTGCAGAAAATTTCAGTAATATATGCTCAATGTAATACAAAATGATCAGTTTGGAAAGCAATAAAATTATACAAAACAGATTTGTATTCATTGTGCAATAGCATTTTCTACTTCATGTTTTTTAATGAAAAATAATTAAAAAAAAAAAAAACAGTGCACTCTTTCATTTTAATTAAATTTTTTGTAAAATGAAACTAAACTTTATATTATTAGCACTGATAATTACAAAATTTGTTTTACTTTGCTATTATTTACTAACACAATTTTCAATATAAACTGTAGATGAAATATTTCTAGCTAATTTTCTACTTGACTTTCAATGAAAGTTGTGATGTGATAGAGACAGGTATTGTTTATCGTCATATATATATAATATATATATATATATATATATATATATATATATATATATATATATATATATATATAATATATATATATATATAATATAATATAATATAATATAATATAATATAATATAATATAATATAATATAATATAATATAATATAATATAATATAATATAATATAATATAATATAATATAATATAATATAATATAATATAATATAATATAATATAATATAATATAATATAATATAATATAATATAATATAATATAATATAATTTAATATAATATAATATAATATAATATAATATAATATAATATAATATAATATAATATAATATAATATAATATAATATAATATAATATAATATAATATAATATAATATAATATAATATAATATAATATAATATAATATAATATAATGTGTGTGTGTGTGTGTGTGTGTGTGTGTGTGTGTGTGTGTGTGTGTGTGTGTGTGTGTGTGTGTGTGTGTGTGTGTATGTATGTGTATGAAAAAAAAACAATATTTGAGAAAAAAAATGCAATACGTTTGTCACATTTAAAAACATTATACTTTGAGTTACCTTCCACAAACGAATATACCTTGGTTTAATTTCTGCAGGCTATATTGCAACGAGGTAAAGCAATATCCTGAATTCTCTTACCAAACAAACACTTCTTCTTAGTCGTTTCTAAAACTTTACTTCATCATAATAATAATTACAAGGTAAAGTTAAGTATTTCAGAAAAAAAAATACAATGTAATAGTAATTAAACAACTAAACTTTATATCAATTAATTTGACAAAATATATGCCATTAGTAAGTATTGAATAACTTTATATAATATAATTATTACTTAGAGAAATATTGAACTAAATTTATGAGATTTGTTTGGATGATTTTATTAAGAAATTAAATTTGCTCATAAATTAGTAATACTAATGTTGTAATTTGATATTAAAGAAGCTTATGTTTGACAAATAAATTAACCTTAATATATTTACAACTGTTTTATGATGTTTAAAATTAATAATTTCAGAAAATCCAACCAATACATAAGTTTTATCAGCTGGTTAATTTTAAAATATATTTACATATTTTATAAAATTTTATATGATATTTCGTTTAATGACACTACAATATTATAAGAAATCATAAAACAAATTGCAACTGTATTAAATTCTCAAGTACTATAATATAAAACCTTAATTTATACTAGAGAACTTTAACAGAGAAGTGACATCTTCATGTCTTATATAGACCCCCAACACTCATTACTTTAAACTTGGCAACGCTGCAAACGAAATTATTATAGTGCGCTCTCTAATTGTTTCCTCAAATCGGCCACTTCTGGCCTCTGATTGGTGCCTCCAAAAGCAACGTTGCCAAGTTAAAACTGATGAGTCTTGCAGTCTGCTTAAAACATCAGGATATCGCTTCTCTGTTATAGTTCTCTAATTTATACTCCTCTATTATGTATTCATCATGTACGTACAAACTTGAATGCACGTATTTAACTTAAAAGCATAGAGCACCTTGAAAAAAAAAAAAAAAAAAAATCTAATATCCTAACATACCTAAATATCAACGTTGATTTCGCCGGTGTCATTAATTTCTAATTTATTTTACATTCACAAAATGGTATTTGCGGTTAAATGACGTCACAGCGTGCTTATTTCCACTACTAGTGAGCTGTGACGTCATAAACCCGCAGCTGCCATTTTGTAAATGGAAAATAAATTAAATATAAATGACTCCATCCAAATCAACGTTGATAGGTATGCTAGGGTTTTAGATTGTTTTTTGTTAAGTATATTACTCCGTATAAACAGAACATGTACAAAATAATAATTATTAATAATAAAAATGGTACGAGTTAAATATATTCAAATAATAGTTCCTAGGATAGACACTCCAGACTTCTAATATTTGTTATGAATAAAATTGGTCATACATGTTGCATAAATATCAGGATACTTCATATTAAGAACATAAAAAAAAAATATATATAAGCTTATAAAAAAAATCATATTAAAAAACAAAAGCAGAAAAAAAATTATAAAGCAAAGCTAACAAAACTGTTGCAAATTTAATATAAATGTAAAAATTTGCGTCCCTTCTGGCATAATAATAAAAAAAAAAGAAGACACTCCTTTTCTCTTTCTCTTTCTGTTTTTTTTTTTTTTTTTTTTTTATATAAATATTTTTGTCATCTCATCTGTCGTTTGTGTTGTCACTGTAAAAAATAATAATGAAATACGAATGTAAAAAAATTATCAGATATATTTTTTCCCCTTTTTCTTCCTAGTATAATATTATTATAAAAATAATTTTGTTTTCTACTTCAGTGCAATTATTAAAAAATATTTTTAATCTTACAAAATTATTTTGATAAATTGAAAAAAAAGCAAGATATTATAATATTGTATTACTTAATTAAATATAAAATATTATATATTGTGTTAAATCATGAGTATTTTTATTGTTTTTGTTATGCTAATTAGTTATATAACTTACGATACTGAAATGTAAATTTAATGAAACTTTGTTGAACAAAAGAAATATATATATAAATAAATTATAAAAACAAATATTTAAATTTATCTTAAGGCTATTTAAATATATTTATGTAAATTTATCATAACATTTGAATAAATTTTAAAAAATTGAATATTATTTAATTAGTGTTATATTATTATTATTAAAAAGTAAAGTTAAAAAACTGTTATTTAATTGATTTTTTTTAATTATTCACCTTATTTTATACTATGATAAATTGGTTAAGATTTACTTTGACAGAAAGTCTCATCTCATATGACGTTATAAAACTATTGAGCTGCATTTTTCCCCCTCAAGGAGAAAAATACGTTTATTTTCAGAACAGAATTTTACCATGGAATTTTAATCTCTGAAGATGCAAATTATATCAAATTATACGAAATTAAATATGACATTAAATACAAGAAAATGCAAGTTATTAAATTGATATTACCAAGAAATTCAACGTAATTTAGATTTAATTAAAAATAAAAAATCATTTTCAAGTTGAAGTATAATATTATATTAAATTGATGGTACATTATTATTAAATTTATAATGTAGGTTTAAGTTTTTGCATAAAAATAAAAAGTTATTTAAGACCATGGTAATAAGAACATAAAAATAAAATTATATTACATTTCTGCTTCCGCTTTTATTTAAATTTTAATTTTAATTCGATAAATATTAAAGCATGCAATGCACAAGTTGATAGCTTTCAATTAATTTTGTTGTTGAATGGTTCTATCTCAGTTTCAGTTTCTTGTTCTCTCTCTGTCTCTGTCTCTCTCTCTCTCTCTCTTACATTATAAAGGCATTAAAATGGATGCATTCTAAAGTGGATTGCACAAATAAACTTAGCAAATCAATGGTACTGTATGTTGATATTGCACTACAAATTGTTGTAATCAACATTAATGTTTCAAGGTCCTTAAGTTAATTGACTATGTTTAGAGCTTAACGTACATACTATGGACATATATACATACATATGTACACACAAAATGTTACCAAGGTGAATTTGTTACGTATTTACTTCTACACAGTGACTTATGTTAAGGTTAAGTTTTTGAGGTTGGTGAGAAAAGTTCACTATCACTATTCCTTTGGGTTCTGAATAGACTTTGTAAGTCTTTCCTTGCTACATAGTACTGAATAAATGATGAAAGTACGTGAAGAGATACGAGACAAACCAGCGCTGCTAGTAAGAACCGTGATGACTCGTTAGTATACTAAACCAAAATAACGAGAGAGAGAGAGAGAGAGAGAGAGAGAGAGAGAGAGAGAGAGAGAGAGAGAGAGAGAGAGAGAGAGAGAGAGAGAGAGAGAGAGAGAGAGAGAGAGAGAGAGAGAGAGAGAGAGAGAGAGAGAGAGAGAGAAGCAATGGACCTTACTAAAACTTTTATACTATTTTTTTTACAGTTAAAGTAGTCGTCTTATTTTTTGTTTCTCATTTACACTCATTTTCTTTATTGTTACTTATATTAAGAACTAAAATTTAATATATATATATATATATATATAATATATATATATATATATATATACACACACACATTTATGTAACAGATTTTTCTTTTTACATTACATTATATAATATATTATATAAAATTATATACACTTGTCTAAACACTTTTGTTAGTAGACAGATGTCTTATTAAAAATACATTTTTTGTATTAAAAAAAAACTGTTGTCCAAAAAGAGATGTTAAAAAAAAAAAAAAAAAAAAAAAAAGACAAGGAGTGAGAGAACATTTTTTTCTGCTTGGTAAGATATTTTGTATATAGGCACAAAGTTTAGAAGTTTTTTTTTAAAGCAAGAAAAAAATAATGTTATGAAGAAAGCAGGAGCAGTGTAAAATATAAAATTATATTCACCAGTATTGACTTTTCTAAAGAAAAAAATATATACTTTTTTTTTGTTATGAAAATTACACAAGCAAAAATGAAGTTGAAATTAATATTTCATTCCTATTTACATTTAAATTTTATATATATATATATATATATCTGAAGTTTATAATAAACTAACATTCAGAAATTAACAACTTTTCAATACGAGAAAATAAATAATAATAATAATACAACTCATTAATATAATTTTTTATTCAAGTAAAATTTTAATGAATCTCCTAACAAATTGCAAAAAATAGTCCAGAGATAATTATAATTTAACTTTTCTACAATTTTACCTGGGTGATTATCACGGATTGTCTTAATATTACATATTTTCTTAACATATCAAATTTTTTCACACTTATTTTTTTTTAATTAATTTCAACCTTATAGCACACATTTCACGTAACTTTCATTAAATATGTAGAAATAAAAAAAAACTGTCACCAAATATGAAAAAACAAAATACTGTATTGATTTTATGTTCAGTAAAATACACGCAGTAAAATTTTCAGTTTCAGGAAAAATTCTCAGTTGTATAACCGTGTCATAGAAAAAATTTAAAATCCAATGTGTCTCTAAAACTGTCAGCAATTTGCAAAGTATTTTAGGCACTGTTTTAGTTTATTCAATAAACTCATAAGTACAGGTCATTTATTATTTATGCTGGTATATAAGTTCTTTATAAATAATACTAAAATCATAATTCAATAACGTTAAAAATATGAAAAATATTTATCAAAAAAGTTTGCGCATAAGAATGAGACAACGACGGAAATTGGCGTGGTTGAACAAATTACACGCTGCTTTCGTCCTAGGTCAGACTGGGTGAACATTATATGTATGCTTTTCCTTTACAGTCACAAACCTTGATAAACGTGGTAGCAAATCAATACATGGAATGGACCATATTCCGTGTGAGCCAGACCCGAACACCCACTCCGCTTCTGTCTATCTATATTTGTATCTCTTTTCTCTCTCTCTCTCTCTCTCTTTCTCTCTCTCTATCTATCTCTCCCTCTCTTTCTTTCTTTCTCTCTCCCTCTCTTTCTTTCTTTCTCTCTCTCTCTCTCTCTCTTTCTGCATGTGTGTGTATCTTTTTCTTTACTTCTCTCTCATTTTAATATTGGGTCACATCCAGTCATAATAACAACAATAACAACGACATAGCATTGTTGTCAATTACATTATAGCATACATTATATACGTACATAGCATCACATATATATACTGTATACTATAATGTACATACACAAACACACGTACGTATTATGTATATATATACAGTATGTATTATGTATACAGTTATAATATGTACACAAACACACACCCACGTATATAATGTAACCAAACTCATTAAATGTGACCATGCTCCAAGGACATATTAATTATCAGCACATATCTTCTTTATTGATTTTCATAATGATGTGTTTTATTTTTTTATTATTGTTACACTAAAAATTACTATTGTTAATATAAACAATGTAATTATATAGATAATTATTTATACCTTTCATGTGTATTGTAAATGATTATGTTGACACCTATATGGTACAACAGTATTTTTTTTTACGTTATTTTTCATGTAACATTCCAAATTTATTATTAATTTTTAACATGTTATTTCTGTATTTTAAAGTTCTGCATTATGACGTTCTTCTGTTATTATTTTATTTCTTCATAAACAGTTCTTAAATTTAGTTTTTGATCATCTTGTCACTTATGTATGGAGTTCCATGTATATTTCATATATTTGTTTTAATGGTTAATTAACCTTAAATATTTGTACTTGAAAAGTTTTACAGCGATAGCCTTATTTTCAAGCAAAAAGAAGTACACAAGAATTGAATCTGTTCTTATAGTATTTGAAGCATATTTAATAAATTTAGATATCGATAATTTTTCTTGCAAGGCCATAAAAGTACAAGACCCATTACAAAAGGGGTTCTCTAATATTCTTGCTATTTTAGGGGTTTTATCATAATCTTATGCAATAGTTATAACGAAAACAGTTAACAAAACTAACATTATTAAATTCATAGCTCTTTACAGTCATTATTTATAACAACTAATAAAAGTATTAAAATTTTAAGTTTCATTGCTATATATAATACTAAAATCATAAATTAATAAATTTATGATATATTTCTACATTTATTAATATTTTCAATAAATATCGAGCTAAAAAAAAACTATACCATGTTAAAGAATTTAAAAACAAGAAAAAAATACAAATAATATTTTCTCGTAAATACAATTCTATAAATGCATGAAAGAATTATGATGTAAAAAAGACTTACTTTTCTTCTATGTTAAACATGAAAGAAAACACAAAAGTATTAACATTATACATATTACAAACTAAAGTGCACAAATAGTGCATTCAATTTTGACTTCAATAAAATATTATTACAGAATAAAAGGATATTGAGTTAGATGTACCGTATGAACTTTTTTTATTTTTATTATCTTTTATCACTTTTGAAAATAATGTAAAATCGTTTTTAACTGTGTATAGATATATAGAGTAGAAATTTTTAGTAACTTTTTTTTTTTTGTCTCTAAAACTTATAATTTCTCTTTCACCTTTATCACCTCCTCCCAACCTCTTATTATTAAAATTCTTCGTGCTATTAATTAACGGTAACCATGTTCCTTTATAATGTTTATGAGTTTTTTTGCCTTTATAATATAGTTTAACGTATAGAACAATTTGCAACTTCAGCTTATTTCTATAGATAAAAACTTTCATGCTTTTTTTTTCTAAACTAAAAAAAAAAAAAAAAAAAAAAAAAAAAAGTTTCTAAAAATATAACAAAAATGTTTCATATTGCAGAAAATCGTAATACAAAGATACATTTCATTAATTTTTATCTACACAGTTTATTTTCATTCTCTTTTTTGTTGCCCCCTTCTTGTAGTATAATATAAAAACAATATAATACAATTAATGAATTTGATAGTATCAAAACGTTTTTGATGTAAAAAAGCAACAGAAAGAGGAAACAGAATAGAAGTAACTGTTTCCCTCTCTTATTTCGTTTTAAAAATAAACAAAGAGAAAAGATAGAGAAGAAAAATATTGAGAAAACTAATTACGATTTTCAAGTTAAAATAAATATTTTTAATAAAGCTTTTTTTCTTTATATTATATAATATTGTACTGCTGCGTATCATAATATTATTTCTCTTCATTTTACTTTATAAGAGAGAAAGATCAACAGTATTAAATTCAATTAATAAAAATATAAAGGATCAGCTCATAAAGATAAAACTTATTGCATTATTTATTTATACATTTTTCTTCTTCTTTTTTTTCTGTAATGAGCTTAGAAAGGCTATACTAACATAATTATTAAATAAAAAAATATTTTCTTAATTGAAATAAAAATATATAAGATAGAAAGGGAAATACTACACATAAAAACTATTGAAATTATTTTAAATCATACTCTAAAAGTGAGATATTACTTCTAATCTCTGAGGGAATTTTTAACGATAAGCACATTTCTAATAAGTTCATAATTTTTTAAACCATCCAGTTTTTGGAGCATAAAATTAAAAAATTATTAATACTATTAAAATATATAAATTATTAAAAATTAATTTAAAAAGTTGATAAAAAAAATAGTTAATTTTTTAATCGCTTTAACAAAATGTCAGCACTTTATAAAGATTAATGTCCTACATAAACACAATTTTTTTTTTGATGGATTACCATAATTTGAAAAAGCTCACCAATGAACTCAAATAACGACTCAATTTAATTCATTTTATTATCAAAAATATAGTTATTACCTGTATGTGTACATATACGTGTGTGTGTTTTTTTTTTTTTTTTTTTTTTTTTTTAATATAAAAAGGTTACAAAATGTTGATAGCTAATTTGAAATTACAACATCAATTTTTAATACAGATTTAACAACATGTTTTTATTCTTCCAAAAATCCCTACAATATAACCACACACACAATAACAACCAAAAATATATAAATCTAACCTGTGTTAAATTTTGGTACGTGAAAATTCAAAAACATATATTTTTATTAACAAAAATGTTGAGTCATTTTTTAACGATATCTTTTTATTACTGTAACTGAAAAAAAAAATGTGTAATATAATAAAAGTAATAGAGAATACTGATTTAGACAAGAAAATAAACATTATAGTAATTATTTTAATAGTTAAACACTTTTCAGTACATATAGTAAATTAAATTAGTATAATTATAATAGTAAACATTAAAAAGTTTTAATATATAATATATGTAATTAAATGTTATATCATATAGAACAAAATGTTATGATATGTCCAAATTACTTGATATGTGTAACATTATGTCAACACTAATATAATAACATGAATGTTTATGTTTATAAAAGCTAAGTTTGCTTCCTGTTCATGTTATAGTAATTTATATTATACTCACTGTTATATTGGATTGTGTTAACAGGCGGGAAATAAGGAAGTATAATGTGGGGCAAAATGTGCTGACTAATTTTATTATAAAAATATTCTGTTATATTTTAAGACTGTGATGGCATATTACTGGTAAATGTCAAGTCAATGTATGTACACTTAAGTCCCTCGTAAATGTAACATCAAAGACGATGCCGCTTTTAAGGGAAAAGGGTAGAAATGCGTAGTCAGGTAAGAGCAGCGTTGCCACCTGCTCTTTTCTTGCTTTTGCTAAGTGAGAAAGTGATTGACATCTCACTTCATTATTTTTACTTTCTTTGTATTCGCGAGCATGAAAACAACATAACAAATCTAAATAACTTAAGTGAAAAAAGCTTTTAAGACACAATAGCAAAATATTTCGTGTCTTTTACAAATAATATGCAGGTTTTGTTATCTGAAGTGAGATGTCAATCACTTTCTCACATAGCAAAAGCAAGAAAAAAGCAGGTGGCAACGCTGCTCTTACCTGACTATACGCATTTCTACCCTTTTCCTTAAAAAGCGGCATCGTCTTTGATGTTACATTTACGAGGGACTTAAGTGTACGTATATGTAAGTAATATAAAGGAATAGACCACAAGAAAACATGAGCATTTATATCATAAAACACTTGATGGGACTTACAAAAAATAACATTAGTTTGTCTGAAAACCCCGTAGCAATGATTAAAAAATTTCGATTTATGCAACCTGCAAAACATTTTTATATTTATTTTTTCCGGTTTCTCAAAAAAAAAAAGAAAAAGAAAAAGAAAAAAAAAGAAAAGAAAAGAAAAGAAAAGAAAAGAAAAGAAAAGAAAAGAAAAGAAAAGAAAAGAAAAGAAAAGAAAAGAAAAGAAAAGAAAAGAAAAGAAAAGAAAAGAAAAGAAAAGAAAAGAAAAGAAAAGAAAAGAAAAGAAAAGAAAAGAAAAGAAAAGAAAAGAAAAGAAAAGAAAAGAAAAGAAAAGAAAAGAAAAGAAAAGAAAAGAAAAGAAAAGAAAAGAAAAGAAAAGAAAAGAAAAGAAAAGAAAAGAAAAGAAAAGAAAAGAAAAGAAAAGAAAAGAAAAGAAAAGAAAAGAAAAGAAAAAGAAAGAAAAGAAAAGAAAAGAAAAGAAAAGAAAAGAAAAGAAAAGAAAAGAAAAGAAAAGAAAAGAAAAGAAAAGAAAAGAAAAGAAAAGAAAAGAAAAGAAAAGAAAAGAAAAGAAAAGAAAAGAAAAGAAAAGAAAAGAAAAGAAAAGAAAAGAAAAGAAAAGAAAAGAAAAGAAAAGAAAAGAAAAGAAAAGAAAAGAAAAGAAAAGAAAAGAAAAGAAAAGAAAAGAAATGAAAAGAAAAGAAAAGAAAAAGAAAGAAAAACATAACATGGTATAACCAAGATGTTATAATATAGAAGGTGGTGTAGTTTGCCTAGGCTGCATCAGGTATGAAACGTCACAGGAGGTGAATCAAATATTGTTACACCTTGGGCATAACATAGAAAAAATCGTTATTCAATTTTTTTTTTTTTTTTTTTTTTTTTTTTTTTTTACTTTTATCTTGGAAATTACATTTTATTTCCAATTTGAACAATGTAATTTTGATTCGCAATACACGTCTCCAGCTGATCACTACTTTTGAGCAGAAATTCTTTATGGATTCTATTTACATTATTTTAAAAGAAATAATAACATGTAAAAGGTAAAAGTGTATGCGTCATATAATTTTCTTAGTCCTAACTGCAGAAGTTTTCTCAAAAATTGAATTAAAGATAATTCTTGGCTGCTTAGGGATGGAAAAATAGAAGTTCGATACCCAGCCTTTTTCCAGCGCACTTTTATACTTTATTAGACATGTCAACACCGATAAAAAGCTTTAGAAATTATTACTATATCAACACTTACAAGAGGATTTTTTTTTCCTATTTACTCTTTCTACAGTATACTGTAGAGTATACTGTTACTCTCTGGGTCAGTTAAAATTAATATTTAAATATTTTTAAAGAGGAGAAAAAAGTTGAAAATTATATTTAAATAAAATTCTCACATTTAATTTCTAAAATATTCTAAATTCTGAATACACATTTAATGAAATAACAAAAAAAAATCGTTACTGACTGTAATTTACTAATTATTAAACCAATATAAATTAAGTAATTAACATAAAATATATAATGTAATAAAAAACAGTAATTTTCAATTAATATATAATCATTGAAATTATGATACAAGTTTAAAAAAAAAATTATACTCCATTCTAATTATACTGTCCAATTTCATAAAGTGTTAAATTGTTTGCAATTGTGCGGTAAAATATATTATAGTGTACTATACTTTAATATTATTATACTGTTTAGTGGAGTAAATAAATTTTGAGGTGATTGATTGTTAAATGATGACATGTGAGTTATGGTGTGTAATGAAGCTAATAATGATATTGTAAATTTATGATACCAAATCTGTTTAAAATAGTTTAGATCAACGTTCTATATTTATATAATATTATTATCTACTTTTACATACATCCTATATAGTGATCAAAATTTAAGATTATTAGATTTGAAATTTATGCTATTTAAGCTTAACATCTTGAATAGTAATTTTTGAATAAATATGTTTTAATTTATAAACACATTAATCACGTATACCAAGTATGGTGTATTTATTATTTTAGAGTTTTACGCATACAATTTTATACATTATTAAAGAGATGAAAATTGCACTAACCATTATTATTAATCTATAATTTTATTAAGTCAGTGATATATATTTTTTATTATTATTTTTTTTACATTTTATTACATTTTTCTTCAATCCAAGATCCTTATTATTTACATCTTGTCGGCTGGTGTGAATATCAAATAATCATATATGAAGATATTTTTAGTATATAACTCAAATGCAAAAAACAAATATGACAGAATTATTTTCCTCAATAGTAGAGGGGGAGGCAAAAAAAATTCAGAGAGGGAGATAAAGAGAGAGAGAGAGAGAGAGAAAGTCAGTATAAAAAAGTAAATAATCTCTACACTATTAATAGGTCCAGATCACGTTTCTTATTATCACTCCTGCAAGTTGTGCACAATATTTCTCACAGCATTAATGCAATTTCTTTGACATGGTATTTTATGATTAAAATTATTGAGTAATATCTGTCCAATGCATGTTAAGTTGAATTGAATTGCATGCAGTTATAATTTCTTTTTGAGAATGTTGATAACTTATTGAAAATAGTTTTGCTATTTTATATAAGTATACAACAGAATAGCAATAAATAGTTTTCATAAATTTGCTCTTTTAAACTTGAAAAAGAAAAGAAAGAAAGAAAAAATTCTTGAAACAGTGAAATATTTTAACATATTAATGAATGTAAAATACAGCTTAATATGAGTGTTGCTGAGATAGCGGTTGTGAATTGTGAAAATGTGGTTCAGTGAGAACTAGACCAGCCTTAGGAGCTGGTACTGTATATACAGTACGTATGTACAGACAATAGTCTAGCAAAGCAAAGCAATGTGGTTAATATTCACTGCAGAAAAGTTTTGCTATCTCTGACTGAATACTTCCCCATGTCATGACCTCAACCCTGCCAGAGCCTGCCTGCCTGTCTGCAATGCAAATATACAAATTGAAAACACAAGGGACGAAATATATTAAAATGACGTCATTGCTAGTTAAATTACAACAACTTCTTTTTATTTTTCATTATATTTACACATTAATTAATATGTATATAAAAATTATTCATCAATGCTACTGTACTATATTTAATTTATTAAAGATATTTTATTATATAATTATTCATACTATATTGTCCTAAATTAAAATTTTATAAAGAATCGTTCATAATGGAACTGTTATTAGACATTTTTTGTTGCAATAGTAGTACACTAAAAAAATATATATATATTGTGAGTTTGTAATTTAGCGCTTGTTTTTACATGGAAAGTATTGAAAAGTAAGAATTAAGTAAAAAAAATTTCAATTATTGTTATAAATGAGGAAATTCTTTGTTATGCCTTCAAAAATTTTAATAATATACTGTGGTAGTATTTAAAACTTTATAATTTAAACAGGAAAACTATTTTACAGTACTAATTTGAAACTTAATAATTACATAATTATAACGTTCATCTTGTAACGTATTTAATATTTTTATTTATTTTCCTTGTTTGGCATTTAATTAAACTATATACAAAGAGAGAAAATTCTCAGAACTTTTATTAACTAAAATCAAAGAACACGTTAATGTTTATACTAATAAATAATTTGAAGAAAAAAAATTGTATATATAGGTCAAAATTTTATTTTTCTAATTTTTCTTTACCACTTACTGTATAATATGATATAAAAGAAAAAAAATAGCATGAATTATTCAAACTCAAACTCATTGAAGTAAGTTCAGTAACCAGAGGGTAAAAAGTTAATAATAAATAACTTTCAACACATAACAAGCTGCATGCAATTTTTCCACGTAATAAGTACATGCACTTTTAAATCAAGAATAGAGAGAGAGAGAGAGAGAGAGAGAGAGAGAGAGAGAGAGAGAGAGAGAGAGAGAGAGAGAAATTATATGTTTATATATATATATATATATATATATATATATATATATATATATATATATATATATATATTATATATTTCTCTTTCTTTTCAAGTACATGTTCAATGTGTTATTCATTACTGTACAGCAACAGCAAGGGAATTTATACTTAAAAATCTTAATATATGATTTACCTTATATATTTTATACGATAGACGCTTATATGTATATATTCAGAAGACTAAAGTTATACTTGTATAAAAGAGAGAAAAAATATACGTAAAATTACCATCTGAATATATTTTTTTTCTTTTCCTTTTCTTTTTCTTTTTTCTTTTCTTTTTTTTCTTTTTTTACGTATCAATGAAACTTATGCTTGATTCTATATTGAGTAAAACGTAAGTAATAATATTATTTGCATGTAGAAAATCTTGAGTTATTAATTGTAAAAATTTCAAGTATTTTTAAAAAGATTCATAGAAAACAAGTATAGTATAGTAAACTTATTACATACAATATACGCTTCAATCTGCGATCAAGTTGAATATTGAAATATTACGATTATTGATAACTTAGATTGTAAACTATTACTAAGTTCAACTACAAAATATATTTTCTTGTATTATTAATGGGCAGGTTTTATTTATATAATTTGATTTATATTTCTTTAGAGTTTATGTAATTTTTTTTATACGCTCTCGATTTAACTTTAATTTTGTTATGTGTGAAGAAAGGAAATACAGTCAGTACAAAACTCTGTTTTAATTACCTCTATAAAAAAAATATGCAACCCATTTAAATTACCATAGAGTACACCCCGTGAATGTATATTTTGATATGTGTATGTAAATAAGTGTATGTGTACCTGAACGTGATTTGGGAAATAAGTCTCTAAGGAAATTACAGTGTAAACTTATGTAAGAATAGTAAAAATTGTGAATCCAATTCAAGTGCAAAAATATTTGAATGAAATTTGAATGAATTTAAATGCAATTCGAGTGAAAAAAATATCCCATTATATGATTTATTTGTGAAAAATGTTTGACAAATTATTGAAATATGTTGTTGTTTTTCTATATGAATTAAATTTTATTAAATATATATACTATGAGAATATATATCTAATAATAATAATAATAAGATGACTGAAACTATTTAATAAAATATATTGTTTTCCTTTGTATTTTTGTAATCAATAGGTATAAATATGTATGCACCAATAGATATTATGATCAATAAAGAAACTGAAACTGAACTGAAGTTACTTGATTTTTTTTCTCCTTATTTCATATTTAATATGTAGAATATTTTGAAATATTTTCATTTTTTAAAGCAATTTTATATCCATAATTTTTGTTGGCTATAATATCTCTTTCTAGACTTATAATATATTATATAAAAAATATACATCTAATATTTCATATTTTTATAACAATGAGGAAAGCTTAGAAAATGAGCAACGAGTTAATGTCAGTGAATTTTTCTATGTGTCAGAAGCGTGAGTTTCCTGACGTGTGTGTAGACTTTGTGATAAAGTAGCGACCAAAGCTAGCACAGGAACCTGCCTACCTAAAAGTGTAAAGTCTCTTATGATACAACACAATAGATGTGCAGTTATACGGGCAGTGATGTGAAATTCACTTTAGTTGAATATTATATTATGCAACTTTCTGCAATTTAGACTATGTTTAGAAGAACAATGCCAGCTTTATATTTATGTTAAACTGCTATTATATTTTACAGAAATAGTTTATAAAATGCAGGAAACAATGTAATTTTTTTAAAGAAAATAAAAAATTTAAAAGTCATTGCTATAATTTTGTTAGTTTAAATTTATGAGATAAATCTTTATAAGAATGCAAAAGAGTGAACAAAATTTGTTTGAGAAGAGAGAGAGAGAGAGAGAGTGAGAGAGAGAGAGAGAGAGAGAGAGAGAGAGAGAGAGAGAGAGAGAGAGAGAGAGAGAGAGAGAGAGAGAGAGAGAGAGAGAGAGAGAGAGAGAGTGGAGGCGAGATGTTATTATTTACTTGACTAATAGATTGGAAAACAAAAGCTTGAATTATAAATTAAATAGCTGCACCATTTAACACTAAAATTTTAAGAAATTAATAATACTCATTATTATTTTTAGATCTTTAAGATTTAGTTTTTTTTATTTGATTGAGATAATTTCTTTTATTACTGAAAAAGCTGAATAAATAATTAAACATTTATTGAATGCTGTATCGTCTTATAAACCAGGTAAATAGTAAATACTTAAATATTATACAAAGTTTTGTATTACTCTTTATTATTTACATTGTTTTTAATTCCGGCTTTTTATCGCATTAAAAATTAACGCAAATCTGATGAGGAAAACAACTAAATAAACAACATAATGTATAGCTTTGAATGCACTTTGATAAATTTGCATTAACTGGATTCAATTTATTATTTACAACATAATGATGCAATATACAACCAAAAAGTAATACAATAACTAATAATAAAAATAAACACTAATATAGATGAGTAAATTATTGGTTTTTATACTATTTACCTTTTTTTATTGTATTGTATACTATATACTGTTTACTTCATCTAATATTAAAAACGTGTTGTTGTATATTTTATGTTAACATTACAAAACTAATTACTTATAAATTAACTTTACAATAACAATGTACATAGTTTTTTTTTTTTTTTTTTTTCGTAACACTAAAGCAAATTGTTGGTCCCATGTGAATACTATAGAGTATTATCCACTCACAGATTTTTATATAATGTACAGCTTTTTTTTTAAAGCCCTCTATAACAATATTTTATCATTATAATCTAATCATATAAAAACGAGAAATAACAATGTAATTGGATACCTAGCAAACCTTTGAATACTCTTCCCTATTATCCCCATTCAGAGAATTTCAATTTTTGTGTTCGTTATTGTTATTATTTACTTACATGTATAGCATATTATTCAATATTTTGTTTATTATATAATATATATTTATATTAATATTTCTCATTTCAGTGGTTTGATTTTTATTTTTATATATTATTATGTTAAATTAATATCCTCCAATTATACTTTTGTTTCTGCAATGCTGTGTGTACACAAGCATTCCAAATCAAAAATTTCTAAAATTGAAATAAAATGATAAAATAAAGGTATTTGGACAGTGGACACAATAATGTAGTTAATGTAAAATGTATTTTATGAGGAACAGAATTTGAATTTTGAAATAATGTTAATTGTATGCAATCCCCTTTATACCATTTTATTAAAAAAAACATTGCGTGCTTCATAAATATACAGTATATTATATATATATATATATATATATATATATATATATATATATATATACATATACATATACATATACATATACATATACACATATAAATTTTAACTTAAATTTTATTTTAACTTTCTTTTTTAATTGAAACCTGACAAACTAGTATTTATTAAGTCCTTTTGTATACACTATTTATTCATGATATACATAATATTTAAATTAGTTTTTGAACTTTGATGAAAGAAGTATAGAAGATATAAGTAGAGCGAAAGAGTGACAGTGAAAGAGACTTGAGATGCTTTTTTTTTTCTACATCAAACATTTTTTTTTTAAACACAAACGGTTTTATGGAAGCCGCAAAACCACGATTACTTTGATAATTCTATGACTTTTTATATTTTAATTTACCTTCGCTTCAGTAAACTTTTTAAAACTTTGAAAGCCTAGAGAAGTATACGTTTTGTTTTATTCATATATATTTTTTTTATATTGACAACTTCCCTAACATTTTTTATAATTAATTTCTATGTAAAGAAAATTTCAATGATTTTTTTTTATAAGCCTATATACTGCAATTGTCAGAAGCTATAAAATGTAATGTAATAATACAGTATTTATTTTGTATCAAATTAGATTTTACTATTATGGATAATAATTGGAAGTAAATTTAATGTTTATCTTGGTGACAGCAAACACGACGTTTCAAATTTAGTTGTAATTTAGGTAATGTAATAATTTTCTGTTTATATTCTAAAAGGACAGGGTAAATTTCATTAATATATATCAATCTGTTATATAATATGTTGACACTTTCAGTTACATTTAAATACTATAATATTGAGTGTCAAATTTGTAAATAGTAATGCAATCATATTTGATCTCCATATTATTCATTTTTCTCTATAAATTCTACAATGAGTTTGTATGGGCATAGCTTGCGGAATAGTATCTTACCGCGTCCAGGAAAGAACGTCACCATAAAGAGGACAGCAAGATTTTTGTCTCAAATTACAACCAAGTATCCCTCATGTTTAAGGCGTAGAACACCTTGAACAAAAAAAAATTGCGTAATATCTTAACATACACATACATGTCCATGCGCGCGAAAACAAGCGAGCTGTGACGTCATAAAACCGCATCGGCCATTTTATGAATGAAAAATAAATTAGAAATCAATGACTATGGGAAAATTAACATTGATATTTTTAGATATGTTAGGATATTAAACAATTTTTTTGTTCAAGATGTTGTACGCCTTTGAGTTGCCAAAAAGTTGCGTGGTGGCAGGATACAAAACTGGAGGCATGAATAAGCCTCCCACATCAATGAAAGTGGAGTCATAAAATCGGATAATGTAACAATAATAAATCACATTGCCGTTTGCATACAAAATGATAAAAATAACTAATAGTGCATACTGAATGTATTAAAGGAATATACCAGAGAAAAATATAAGCATTGATATCACAAAACACTTGATGGGACTTATACAAATAACTTTAGTTTGTCTCAAAACCCAACTGTAGCTCCGTAGCAGAGATCAGAAATTTCGATTTATGCAACCCGCTTAACATTTTCATACTAATTTTTGCATGTTTCTGACGTCTTAAACATGGATAGTCACGGAAATTGCATACTTTACTGTATTTTTACGCTCTCTCGTGGGGCTACATTAACATTCTGGTAAAAATGGTTAACATCAGTTTTGAAGATCCCATTTTGTGTTTATTCATTAAAAAGCACATGTTGTTTTATGTGGTCTATGGCTTTAATTTTTTTGTATTAATGTACAATATTATTAACAAAATATTAATAAACAGTATAATAATAAAATATATAGAAAAACGGACAATTAAAATAATAATAAATCGTATTTCCTTTTGGATACAATATGATGAAAGTAAATAATACTTCAAAACAAATGTATTAATTTTTTGTTTTAATGTTTGTAGAATGTAGTGTACAGTATTATCATTGGTATTATTAATAAAATAATATCATAATAGAAACATGTGTTTATATTGAAAATTGAATATTAAAAACATCATGAATGCATTGTTTTCCTAAACATCAAGAGAATAAAGTTATTATTATTATTTAGTAAAACCTATAAAAAACATTTTATTATTTAATAAAACGGCAAATAAATGATATTTTAAATTTAGACATTTAAAATTTTAAACATTTGCACAAAGAAAGAAATTTTGAACAAATCAATAAGAATCTTTGTTTTAAATTAATTCTGTCACACACAGTATGGAATGCTATTTATATGTGACCCTTTGAAGTTATGTTTATAGTACCAAGAAATAATTTTAAAAAAGCAAAGCTTATGTTGATGTTTTTTTTTTTTTTTAACTTTTATTAGAGTTTTTCCAAAATTTTAACAGTATAGGACCTAAATTTTAATGCAGAGCTCTAGCTCGTGAAATGAAAAGCGAAATGACCAACCACGTATTTTACAACACACAGAATAAGTATTTAAGTACTCACAACGCAAATAATATGTACGGTTCATGGCATTTGGTAGAGAAGAAACTTTGACGTAAAACATGGAATACTGTCGTGTGTTACACGTAACTTTCATAATGGCTTCTCTTTACATGAGTTCGACCAAAAATTAATCATATTATATGTTGTATGACTTGTTTTATATAATCAGGCTGAATAGATACTTTTTATTCAATAACAAATTTGGTTTATAAAGCTAAGTAAACAATATAACAATTTATGTAATTTTTTTTACAGAAATTTCATCTAGTAAAATAGCTAAAAAAAAAAATAAAAATAGATTTATAAAAAAAAAATCAGTTCTTTTGTTTTCAATTTCAATTATATGTGATTGTAAAATGAGATTAAAAGTTCGAGGGAAAAAAGCTTACGTACTCTATGTATAATTTAATTTTTTTTTTTTTTTTATTTATTTTTTTTTTTGTTTTTGCCATCGTTTGAACTTCTATACCTTTTTTTTTTTTTTTTTTTCAGTCAAGCTTTAAAAAATAATTCTGCGCACATAAAAGTTAAAATCCCAAACGTGTAATCATTAACGTATTATGTATACGAATACAGTAGTACAGTACATATAACCTATTTTTATTATATATGTATGGGTACAGCTATATAGAAAAAAAAAGAATTATGAAAAATACACATACATATATATTTTCATCAGTCATCATCAACAGTTTTTGAATATTCCCATAGAGATATCTAATGGCTGCTATGTTTACCATTGGGTAGACATATTATATAATTTAAACATGGGTTAGAATTATAAATATTAGGTATTAAAATTCAATGTTATATAATATTAAAATGAACTTTATGTATTTTATATATTTATTATTATTATTTTCATGTAGATATACATAAAGGTTTAGCCCTAGGGTTACGTCGCATTTATCACAACTTGGTGTGTCGTATGTGTGTGGTTCTCCATCAGTCAAGTTACTCGCTGATGTAGAGAGAGAGAGAGAGAGAGAGAGAGAGAGAGAGAGAGAGAGAGAGAGAGAGAGAGCATCTGGGTGTGCTTTTCTTTTTCTCTCATTTTTTTCCACACTATAATTCATATTATCTTAAAGCAAGCAACCATATTATATCATACATATATCATTATTTAAATACTCTCTCCAACTTTATAATAAGACATGAATCTAAGTTTATTTATGTTTTATTATTATTTTTTTGCTTGCCATGTTGTTTTATCCCAGTCCCAGTCAAGACATTGTCTTATCGACAGTTAAGGACTTTCCAATGAATGGAAAAGCACACACGGGCCGGCCACGGCCTAAATACACATCCCGGCATTCGCCATGACCGCCTAGAAAAACCGTGGAAACATCTAGGCAGGCTGGTCGGTGCAATCACATCAAGCATGCACCTCCCGAATGCTGTGCGTCGTCATAGAATGCATGTAAACATATGCATCGTGCAAGGTGTTGTACTCTCACACTTCACGTACGCACCCAGCAGTGGCTCGAACCTATACTCGGTGAGGAGTACAGAGTTGCGAGTCAGTTATGATATATTTATATCATATATGTTCACAATGCCGGGAAAAATTATATTTTTCTTTCAAAATTTTGTAAAATAATGAAAATATTTTTATTTTAATGACAATTTTGGTATTTAAATTTTTTTAAACTATTTTAAAAAAAGGATGTATCTAAATTTGCCTATATTATGTTTCAAAAAGTTCTTAACAAAAGTGAAATTTTAGTCACCATTTTAATAACTGTATCATACGTATGTATGTATAGTCGCAAACTTGTACATAGATGTCAACACGTTCCAAATTTAAAAACAAGAAAGTTATATAATTATAAATACTTTATTATAATGTATGAAAACAAAAATTGGTGCATAATTGCTAAAAAACTGCCTGTGAAAGTTTAAGTGGCAGTAAGTGGAAATGTGTGTGGAATACGTCTTTGTATTGAAATCTATACATTGTTTTGCTTACTAAATAAACTTTGTATTTTATTTTTGAGGAAAAAAAAAACAAAAAAAAAAAACTATTTTTAGAGTTTTTAAACTTTTAACTTTTTATTGTTTTTCCAGGTAGGTTTTTAAAACAAATAAAATAAATTATTAATGTGGTGCCAAACTTCTGCGCTTCTTTTTGGCACGAAACTGTTTTTTTTTTTTTTTTTTTATGACGTAATATAATGTCACCACACGCAACTTAAAATATCAATAATAATCACAATAACAACTATAAATGAAATTTATTTAAACATGAATTATGAAAATACTAAATTTCTTTTCTCGTTATTTTATTTAATATTGTAATTATTGTCATAACTGAATAATGCAAAAGAAGTTAATTTAATTTGCAATTTTTCAAAAGAACTAACAAATAATTTGTATATATATATTAAATATACATTATTTATAAAATAATGTTGGAAAAAAGCAAGGAAAAAAACAGTGGACATTTAGCTTGACGCTGACAATTTTAAACAGGTAAAAACACCACATAATTCTCTTTCGATGTTCTCTTATTGATTAGAGACTAAACGTGTTTTTGCTAAAAACTCGACACATACACACGTCAAAAAGAAATTATAAAATAAAATTCCCAATGGTATTTTTCTACTACCAGGTACAAAAAAAAAATTTGCCTTAGAAAAATAAATTAACTATAAGCTTTTACTGATACGTTATACTTTAACGTCTTGTGTATTTTATAGTCTTTCATACTGAAAAAATAATAATAAAAAAATATGACAATTTTATTACTGAAAAGTTTCAAGATGTAATTTTCGTAACATCTGCGTACTTATTTGAAGATAAAAAAAAAATACAGACTTTTTTTTAATATATAAAGTTTTTTTTTATACTTGATAATATTGCAATAAATTATTAAATTTTCGAACGTAAGTTGTGATTGACAGATAAATTAATAGGAAGGTTCTTATTATTGAATAAATAATTCCATATAAAGAAGGTATGTTCAAAGAACTTGGGTGTAATTTGTTTTCTTTCAGTAAAGTTCCATTCATCAGCAGTTGATAGAAAAACTCTTTTGTTTTACATCGAAAAGTGACTTGCAAAATTTGTTTTCTTTATTTTTGTACTGGAAAAAAAGAAAAGTTTGATTTCTAGTAAATGAAGAACATCAATCAAATATATATATATTTTTTTACAAGTCACGTTTTATATTTTACAAAACTATACAATACATTTTTTGTAATTAGTCTTATATAAATGAGTGGCATTAATTGGTCAGTTGTAGAGAATGAAGCTCACTTCTCTCACTGTTCTGTTGAATTTCATATAGTTTCCCATAACACTCGTCAGCAGCGAATGAACAGAGCAGAGCAGAGCAGCCGGGTGAGCAAACTCCCACAGGCATGCCAACTTGTAAGCGAACTTGTGTGTACTCTGCATCATCAGCAACCATCGTACACGATCAATTATACGAGCAATCGAGGCTGACAGCAAAGTCCACACACAGTGTTAAGAGAATGAGAACGAGAAAAAAAAATTAATGACAAAATTTTCTAAATTGATTGTGATACTCAAAACATTGTAAATTGGGTTTTTGTAATCTCTGGATTTTTTTTCTCACTTCTCTCCATCGTTTACGATTGTCTAATAAATGAAAGAAAGTGCCCTAAAATATATCAATAATCGATAAATGATTAGGATAAAGGTACAAAGGGGACAAAAGGGGTTCTTTTGTAGTATTTTTTTTTTGTTCTTTATATTTTTCCCTTGAAAAAAATGGGGAAAAAAACTTGAAAGGAAATTCAATATAAGTTTATATATTTTATATTATATAGAAAAATTAAGCTAACATCATTGGTGTGGAAAAGATTGATGAAAAGATTGCTTCGATTAGAGTAATTTCAAACCTCGGAACAAGAGTTTCCTGTATAGAGGCGATTTTTATTTCCAGATGATCAGCGTCCATAGCGCGTCCGTTCCACTAGAATGACTTTGCTTGCCGGACTAACCAACAGTTGAAAGAACGCTCCTTAATGCTCTTGCTATAACCCACACGCCAATGTAAGAATTGGGGCACTCGGGCATACATGACCATTGGGGAATACAGTGTGACGTGAGATGCAGTGCAAAATGCGTTTTCGGTATCTGACTTAACAAAATTTCCTTTTCTTTTCAAAAAAAAATATATATTATACTGAATAGATTTTTGTGTGGGACAAGGCATCAAGCCAACACATTTTTTTTAAATGAACAAAGAGAAGCTGCTCAAGAATGAAGTGAGAGTTGCACTAAATAACGCGAATAGAAAATAAAGCACAGTATAGTGAATAGCAACGTCAAATTTGATGCATTAAAATGCATTTTTCAAGTATGTACTTGAAAGACAGAGAGAGATAGCATTGTGTTCAACAATATAATTTAGGAACGTAGAACTGAGTTTGAACGTTTTCAAAATTATTATTGCTCATTCTTGATAGGAACCATTTAAAAAAATGATATTACTTAAAAGTAATAATATAATAATAATTTAATATAATAATGAGTAATATAATAGTGTAAGTAATAATTACTTATAATTTGTGAAAAGTTTAACTTTATTTTGTATTATTATTTTTATTGTCAATCAAATTGTTGAATTCACACGACCAGAGACAAAATATAACCAACAATAATACACACATATATTTTGTATCTTATTATTGTAATGAAACATCTTGCAAAACATCTCTGCTGGAACAGGTGGTTAAAATAGCATGCGCTTACATTGTATATTTTTATACGTTACATTCATTAAACCCTGTTATTCTATTTTTATAATAAATGTTATGATATATATTAATTTTAATTTATATTCAATTAATAAGTTATTTATAAAATATATAAAAAGGAAATTTTGATTTATTCTATAATTTTTATCATTAATAAATGCAATATTTTTATTATATTAAAAATGAATATGTTATTCTGTTGCATGTTGATAATATAAAGTATTTAAATTTACATGTTTTAATATTATTATTAAAATAATATGATAATTTTATTCTATTATTATTTTAATATAGGGAAATAATAACTAAAAAAAAATATATTCAAACAATTTTATGTATAGAATAATTTACAGAGTACTTTGTGTATAAAATATTTTAAAACTTAAATAATTGAAGGAAAAGTTTTTGTTTGTACTATTATATTAAAGCTTATAATAATGATAATTATTTTGTTTAAAATATCATACAGAAAATTTACAGTTAAGAACAAACTTAAAAGCTTCAAAAACGTTTGTTTTAAACTTAATATATTTAGAAAAAGTATAATAATTGTAGGAAGACTTTGCAACGCTTACATAGTTGCATACTTACTAGGATAAAAATAAATAATGAAAAAAAAAAAAAAAAAAAAAAAAAAACAACAACAACAACACTGAAATTACTAATGAAACTTTTTGGTTTAAAATTTGACGTTTTTGTTGTTGTTATTTAAAGGAATAGACCAGAGATAAACATAAGCATTTATATCACGAAACACTTGATGGGACTTATATAAATAACTTTAGTTTGTCTCAAAACCCAACTGTAGCTCCGTAGCAGTGATCAGAAAATTCAATTTATGCAACCCGCACATCATTTTTTTACTGATTTTTGCATGTTTCTGATGTCATAAACATGAACAGTCACGCAAATCGCATACTTTACAGTATTTTAACGTTCTCTCATGGAGCTACATAACCATTTTGGTAAAAATTGTGATCAGTTTTGAAGATCCTATGTCGTGTTTATTCATTAAAAATGTGGTCTATGGCTTTAAGTTTTTAGATATACAAAACAGTTATCAAATTTTTACTAAATTTTATTTTGCTTCCAAATTACATGTTTTAAGAGGAATAAAAAAAATATATTAATTATTTTTTTAAATAAGTGATATTACTTAATAATTAATTAGATCTTTTGATGATTAGTATAATAATCCACCCTATAGATTATCTAGTAATTTATCATAAAGAGAGATCGTGTAATTCATTTATGGTATATAATTGTGATAGAATACATCATTTAACAATGCTATCTATGATCTATGCATTCCTTGTACTATTGATAAACAAGTAGTTTGTTATTTTTCATCTTATTTCTAATTATTTACATTTATTCACTAACTGTTCTGCATAACTTTTAAAACGGAACAGTTGGCAAGAAACGCTTGTAACGAAATGAATAAAAACACGAGAAAAATCTCTTGTATTTCTTGTAAACCACAGTGTATAATACTTACATTGTATATAATATGTACACAAACATCAAAGAAAAATGAAATAAGCAAGAAGACTGAAAAATTAACTTTATCACTATTATTTCTAGTGAATAATTTTAAAAATATGCTAAATAAATTGATATTTATTAAAAAAATTTGTTTTTAAAATTTATTTTTATTTCTATTTGTTTATTTAAAAAAAGACTTCAAAGTAAATATCCCAACATAAAACAGAACATTAAACACGTATTGTACTTATAACATAACTCGTTGACACATATATGAAAATTAAAATAATAGAGACACTATATAACATATAATATTATATAAGTTTAACAAATAAACACGAGTCTATAACGTGTTGAGAATAAATATATTAGCTACTGTAAATTACAAGTACAAATAAAAAGGTATATAATTTGTATGTTGTATAGAATAAAGAGAAGGGGAGGGGTATATAGGTAATGTAATAATATAATGCTCTTATATTCTGTATAATATTATACATTGCATAAATTTGTGTGATGATGAGAGTGTTGCCATTTGACATTGTCATCTATTGCTGTACAAATCCTTTGCTTTATATACAGTCTATTGTTCGTGTCAACACTGCTTTCTCTCTCTCTCTCTCTCTCTCTCTCTCTCTCTCTCTCTCTCTCTCTCTCTCGTGCTTATACTCATGTTAAGATATGAGTAACTATATATATAGTGTGGTTAGCTAATAACCTCTAAGTACCTCATAATATCTCTACAAATATCCATATTATCCTCTTCCTCCCTCCCATATACACACAATAATAATTCTCAGTAACCAGTAACCAAATATTCTAAGGTAAGGTATGTTAAAGGCTAATTACAAAGCTTATATCTAAAAAGAAAAATAACAAATTGCTCACATACTTTTTTTTTATATCTTTGAAAAGCCAATAGTTACAACTACCAATTGTAAAAAAAAAAAAAAATTAAAAAAAAAATATATATATACAGGACCTGTTACCGCCGGTTACCATCAGATAAGTTTTTTTTTTTTTTTTTCAATTTTTATGGGTTGAATTGAGAGTAAAAGTTTGTACTATGTTTTTTTATTATTATTAGTTACATTTAATCTGGTAACCCTTCAAAAACGTTATACTTTTTAAAATTGTCATTAAATATCATTAAAAGTTTAGCCTACCTTTGAAACTCATACTTCGATCACCACAGTAACTTATTTTTAGACTTAAATACTATGAAGATTTATTTTCAAATAGGATTCTAGATTCGGTAGGTCCCTTACTTTAATTTATTTATTAAAAAAGGAAGCAATACATCTATTCAGTAACGTATTTTTTTTATTTTTTTTTTCTCTTCTATTCTTTTGTCCGCAGACGCAAGCAACACTTTAAGATATACGATATAAAATTTTATTACGTTCCATGTCCTTACAGATTAGAGCAAGTCAAGTCAAAACATACATATAACAAAATATAATTAAATTTATAGCAAATTATGTCCTATTTAAGATCAATTATATGTGACATTATTAACTGTTCTTTTGGTAAGGTTTGGAAAGTTTGAAAAATTTGTAGGCAAATAATTATAAGTCCTTGTGCACAATGCAATCAATAATTTCTTAATACATGATATTTTAGATTTCAAAGTTAAAATATTATTCGATAATAGTTATATGCTGAAGTAGACATTTTGTATAACGGATGAGTCATTATCATACTTAGAAATATGATTTGACTTTTTCTATGCAAATCAATGATGCAGATATATATTGTGGTGCATCATTACAGCATTATATAATACGAGTTCTTCACATATTTATTAAAATTAATTAAATTCTTAAAATTACTATCTATGAATATAAAATTTCAAACGAAGTAATTATGTTCTACGATATAGATTATTATTATAATATTTTAAGCCATCAGTCTCTTAAAAAAAAAAAAATCAAGAAAATGCTTGGCAAGTGAATTTATAAAATTAAACTATATTGACTTTTTTTGAAGATAGAATAAGAAAATAATTTTTTGTTACATTATGGAATGAAATTGCACTCTATTTAAAAGATCTTGAAGACAAAATATGTCAAAAAAGTAAATAACAATTTACTTGCTTAAAGAATTAAAAATATGTTAGTGACCTTTTTTATCATGATTTATAATGTGACAACATATAACAACTACAATGTTATGAATATGTGCTGTTTTGATATTCGAGTATTAAAACACTTATTGATACAACAGACAAGGCATCGCCTCTGGTTGAAATATTTCATGTGATCAAAGTTAGAATAAAAGCAAGTAAAAACTGTGACAAAAAAATAAGCAAAATATTTAATAGTTGGATTTAATAAGGTTTGAAATCATTATAACGTCTTTAACTTAAAAAATAAATAAAAATTGCATGACTGCCGTCACGTAATCATTCGTTTCATAACTTTTAGACTTATTTAAATCATATTGATTTTTTTTAATACTATGTAATAAATCATGGTAGTTAGATAATTAAAAGTGATATTTTGTAAAATACAAAAATCAGTGTAATTTATTCTCTCTATAAATATATACAGCGAAACATTTTGCTAAAGGTATTATATAATATATATATTGAGAGAGAGAGAGAGAGAGAGAGAGAGAGAGAGAGAGAGAGAGAGAGAGAGAGAGAGAGAGAGACTAAAACTTATCCTGAATAATCCCTCACGGGCTTAAAACATCACATTGTATTACATGATTGTATTCCATGGGTGATAGGTTGGACAAATAATATTATACATTTGCACATCAAATAATACAACGAACTACACTATTCATGTTATACTGGTACCATTGTTATTATTCTCTCTCTCTCTCTCTCTCTCTCTCTCTCTCTCTCTCTCTCTCTCTCTCTCTCTTTTTCATACGTATAACTCAGATACAAAAAAAATGTAAATAAAACCTTAATTACTGCAATGATAAAACAGTGTAAAAATTAAAACAAGGAAATAAATCAATTTTAATAAAATCTAATTATCTTTTATTTTAATATGAACAAAAAATAATAAAAATTTGAATCTCTGATAAAATAAATACAATTAGTTTTGTCTACAAGTATACTTTTTTTTTTGTAATTTATTAAAAAAAAATGTTTTACATTTTTTTTTCTATTATTCTTTATAAATAATATTATACATTGTATATATTTTATAAAGGGTTTTCTATGTAATTAAAGTATATGAATAAAAAATTACATCATTATTGTATGTAATATTATTATGTAGAATTTTTAGCCATAGATAATGAAGATTTTTTTTCCTATTAAAAAAAAAAAAAAAAAAAAAAAAGTATTTTATAAAACAAATTGGTATCAAATTTCAATTTTATTTTAATATACAGTAATTAGCTGTTGATTGGTTTTGGATAATTTTATATTATATAATTTGGTTATAATTTTATAAAATTGAGTATATAGTATAAACCTATTATATTATATTTTATGTGTATATTACATGGATTGGAGTTTTTGTTCAGTTTATAGTAATATTATACATACATTGTTTCAAAGCCTGTGGCTAAATACCAAACATTGTTACGATATCATGTTTAGGTAAACAAGCAGAGGAAATTGTTATGTATTACACATTGCACATACAAACAAAATTTCCTTGCTCAATCTTAATTTAAACTCAATGATCAAGCAGAAAACATATATATATATTTACAATTTTATTATTATAGATTCAATTATGCTCTTTTTTACTCATTAGGAGCATAAATCTGGCTATAGTAATATCTAATTTCATTTTTTATTTGAATCATTCTCTATGTTTATTAGTACTGTAAAAAATATACGTTAGTTCTTTATTATTTTCTTGTTGGGATAAGGTGTAAGAGTAGACCAGACCTAAACATTGCTCTTTCAAAAAAAAAAAAAAAAAAAAAAAAAAAAAAAAAAAGAACAGAACAGAACAGAACAGAACAGAACAGAAAAGAAAGACACGTTTTAGAATAAAGACGATTATTTAATTCTACCAGTTTAAATTATTATAATTTAAAGTATATGTAATTAAATCATATAATGAAGAGTTTTATTTCTATTATTTATGAAAGGTTCGCCTAAATAAAAAAAAAAAAAAAAAACTTGCAGGGTTGTCGTTACCGTTGATTATTTTTCATTCGTCTGAGATTTCAGATTTGCGGGTCTTAAGTAATACAATCGGCAGAGTTTAGTATTATTTCGTTAATGAATTATGTTTTGTTTATGTGCTTTGCAAAGCTTGCGAAAGCTAGAAAATAATTACACTAGCAGCATGCGATTATACGTACATCTCTTATGCATAGAAGTATACTAATTTCCTTGAAATAGTTAATTTGGTTTTTAACGTAAAGCCTATGAATTTAACAAAATGTTTATCTGTATTGTAATATTAATTTTATTAGTAATCCATAATGTTGATGTATATAATTATATGGTTACTGTATTTGTTGTATTTTTTAACGTAAAATATTAAAATAACTGATAAATAAATACAATATATATTTATATTATATAAAATGTTAACTCTGTTTTAATTATCAATTTTCAATTATACTAATGTATAAAATAAATTGATAACTTCATGCAAAGTATTTTTAATTTTCTAATTTCCAAATACACATTAAAAAAAATAAATCAATTATTCAAATTGACTTGTAAATTAGAGTGCTTAACTTTGCAAATTTTTGGTTGGATTGACACACTCTGATAAATGTAGCCACAAATTTTAGTTCTGTGGTCACTTCAAAGAGACAAAATGTTAAAATTTATTGCATCACAAGTCCAATTATTGATGTTTTACATACATTGCAAAGAAGATTGAGTAATTGGGTAATTAGTAATTACTGTCTACATTTTAGGTAACGTAAAAGGGTATAAATCATTTTTTTTCCTGTGTTCTAAAATGCCATTAAATAGGGGGAAAAAAGCAGTTAAATTTGTAACCTAATTAAAAAACGTTGTTGGTAAAAATCCAAATTAAAAGGTAGGAAAAATGTAGGGTTCTTATATGAGATTTTCTTAGATTTTTTTATTTATTTTTTTTTTATTATTATTATTGTTTTTTTATATAGACAAGTCTCATTTTTTGTTTGTTTGTTTTTCTAAGAAATTGTGTGAAAAACAATAGAATAAAAAACTATGCTTTCCCCTCTGTTTTTTTATCAAGTTGTTTCCAGTCATTCTTGACAGTTTTGTTGTTACGACATCAAAAACACCTTGACACATTGGCAGCCTTGACACACTACTGCGGAGCATAGGGAAATCCCCTAACAAATCACTAGTTGTATTTTTTTTTTTTTTTTTTTTAATTTTGAAAAAAAAAAAAAATCTTCGTTTTATTTGTATTATTTCATTTTTAAAGTGAAATTCAAACTGAAAGACTCAAAGATATAGCATGACAAGTTATAAATTGGTTAGGTATACGTGTCAAAAATCTACCTAATCTAAGAAACTACGGTTTTAGTCAACATATCATCTCAAACGATTGTTCGAAAATATTATTTCTTCCAGTTTGACCTTTGATCTTGAAAAAAAAAAAAAAAAAAATCACTGCTGCGCATTACGCATTGTATCTGTCATTTCAAAAATTAACTTCGTGAACAATTTATATCGTCAACTGAAGACAGTATTAATTTTCATAACATTAATTACATTTGTAGACAAGTTTACTTCAAAATTACCCAGCTCAACTAATATTGTTTTATTTTTAGCAATTGTAATGTGATTTCATCATGAATTTCCTTGTACGTACTTTGTGAATTTACAGCAATTTAGTAAATACGTTATAAATAAATAAAACCTTGCTATATTAAAGAAATATCATGACATGACATGTTAAGAACTATAAATATTGATTTAATAAATTAAATTTCTATAGAAATTCTGAAAACTCAGAAAAATGTTGATTTATTTCATAATTTACGCTATAAAAAAATTATAATTTATACTTTTTTTTTTGTAACATTACATAATTTGCTAAAAGCAATGCTAATTTATATATTATATTGTAATAAATAAAATAAATATGAATGTCTTTATACTTCAATATAATTACCATTCTATAAATAGTTCGTATTTTGCATACAACGGAGAAACATTTTCAAATCAAGCTTTTATTCTTGATTTTGCTTGGACAAAAATAATAACGGAATAATTACATTATCTTATTTCAGCAACATTTGTTCATTACATCATAATTTATGCTGTACTTTTCAGTTAATATGTTATACATAACATGGCCGAGTGGTAAAGGCAGCTGACTCGTAACTCTGTATACTCCTCCTCCTCACCGTGTATAGGTTCGAGCTACTGCTGGGTACGTACAGTACGTGAAGTGTGAGAGCACAAAACGTTGCACGATGCATGTTTACATGCATTCCATGACGACGCACAGCATTCGGGAGGTGCATGATCGGTGTGATTGCACCGACCAGCCTATATACCTAGACGTTTCCACGGTTTCTCTAGGCTGTCATGGCGAATGCCGGGCTGTGTACTTACGCCGTGGCCGGCCTGTGTGTGTTTTTCCATTGATTAGAAAGTCCTTACTAGTCGATAAGACAATGTCTTGACTGGGTTTGGGGTTGGTGTAGCACAATAACACAATATGGCAAGAAAAAAAAAGATGTTGTACACGTATAAAATAAATTATGTAATCGAAACTGCATGGTATAATTGCTATTTATTGTAGAGCACAAATGTTTCTCTCTCTCTCTCTCTCTCTCTCTCTCTCTCTCTCTCTCTTTCTTTTGTAATAACATAAATAATTATGCTGAACATCTTAACTATTATGCTATGTAGTATAATCACTGGTACAGTATAGCATAATAACTAATAGTGTTAATTGTTATGCATAAATGTCGTTGCATTGAGCTAGCATAAATATTACGCATTTACTTTTATTAGTGTAATGTAAAATTATGAATGTTATTTTTATTAATTAGCAACATTTATGCTAAAATGACATTTATGTATCATAAATTACGTAATTAATTTTTTCCGTGTAAATGCTTGCAATATCAATATTGATGTTTCGTTCCTGCACACACAAACAAAATATAATTCGTGGAAGACTATTTGAACAAAAAAAAAAAAAAAAAAAACTCCTCCCCCCCTCCTCCAATATTAAATCTAACTGTTTACTTTTTATTACTGTATATAATTAGTTTTTCTTTTTCACTAATTAAACAAACAAAAATCACCCTTCTATATATCGCTTGGTATAAAATATATATATGCTAAATTTATATATCATGGCAATACAATAATTATTACCAAATTTGTTTCAAAGCTTTTTCTTTTTATTGCTATTCAATATATTGATTGAAAGTATATTATATAAAATTGGTTACAGTTTGGTTTCTGTAGTAAATTGCACTATATTTCTTTCATATTGGTCCAATATTGCTTGACAGGCTCTAGGCATTAGGAGTGTGAAGTAACGATGCAACATGTCAATTTAGATGATAAATCGTTTGGTCACCTGTAGGCTTTAATTTCTTAATATATTAAATATTAAATCAACTTATTTATGTTATGTCAAAACACTTATATACGATTCATGAAAATATAAATTTTTTTAAAGAGATTTTACGTAATTACACTGTGTTATGTATTACTGTCAAAAGTAAGAGAAAATATGAAATTTCTAAATAGTAAATCACATTTGGTTTCCTTATGCAAAGTTCTTATTATAATATTTAACGATTTTGATATGAAATATTTATATTAAAATATTTTTCATAAAATATTTTTGTAATAATACATTTTTAAGTCAAGATTATAGTTTTATATCATATTGTCATATTGTTACACTTTAGAAACCTGCTTTGTTTATAATTTAATTTAAAAAAATATTTTGAAAAACTATTATTACTCTTGAACTTAAATTAATTTTATATTATATACACAAGTACGTAACTGTAGGATTAATATTTAATAAAATTATTTTTACTTTTAGCTGATAAAGGCCCGCGCAGCTATCTTATTTTATTTAATATTAAATTAATTGAAAAAAAATAAGCCGCTGTGGCCAATCACAGTGGCTTATTTTTTAAAATTAATTTAGTACTAAATAAAATAAGACGGTCGCGCGGGCCTTAATAATATAAATGGTTGCGAGATAATTGCATTTATAAAATTGTTACATTTATTTTCTATTTTCAGAGATAACAATATAGTAAGGTTGGAAATAGGACTTAATGACTGATAAAGGAACAACTGTTTTGAGGCCAGCTATTAGCGATTTCGGTTACATCCGCTTCCGTTTCTCCTTACTACGCATGTGCAGTAAGTTGAAACGGAAGCGGATGTGAACGAAATCACTTATAGTCGGCTTCAAAACAATTGTTCTTTTATTAGTCAAAAGGTGTAAAACACGTAGAACAAAAATTGACTTATATCCCAACTTAAGTATTATTCACATGACGCGTAAATTTGACGTGCGTCAACGTGTGTCGACGCGCGTTACAAAGTTGAAACAATGTAAACAAATGGAGCCGTTCACATTGTTTTTGAAAATTACATGTGAACATAGCTCTATTTGTTTAGATCGTTCCAACTTTGTAACGCGCGTCGACGCACGTCAAATTTACGCGTCATGTAAATAATACTTTATACCTGAAAATCAACGTTTATTTGGCTGGAGTATTTCTTATTTATTTTCCATTCACAAAATGGCGAGTGTGGACAATGATGTCATAGCTCACCTGATCCATGCGCACGTAAAACAATACGTAGAAATAGAAATATTTCTATTGACCCAGGCAGTTCATAGCAACGTTATACATGTTACAACAAAAACTGAGCTGTGACGTCATTGTCCGCATCTACCTTTGTGGGGATGGAAAATAAATTAGAAATCAATGACTCGACCGGCCAAATCAACGTTGATATTCAGGTTTGTTAGAATATTAGACGAGTTTTTTGTTCAACGAGTTCTACACGCCTTTAGCAAAAATCGTTCAGATGTATTTTTTATCAATTCAATACTAATTGTATTTTGTGTATCATTATTGGAACTGGATAAATTTATTATTTAATTTTCATCATAATATAATATATTACTCTCTCTCTCTCTCTCTCTCTCTCTCTCTCTCTCTCTCTCTCTCTCTCTCTCTCTCTCTCTCTCTCTCTCTCTCTCTCTCTCTCTCTCTCTCTCTCTCTCTCTCTCTTTGTTTTGATTCAAATAAGGAAAGAATCAGATGTATTTTATTTTAGAAGAACTTAGTTTGATGGATGAAAATTGTAATTTATAAAAGGGTAAAAGAGAGCAAATGAAATTCATATATGAAAATTTCTCTTCTCTTTCCATGTTTCATGTGGGAATACGATTTGTAATTTGCACAAACATAGAGTTGTTCAGCTTCAAAGAGAAAATTTTCAGATTTTATTTCAAATATTAGAGATATATAATATATATTTTATGTCAGTTTCAAATGTATAGTAAATATTAAATCTAATTTATATTTTGTGTACCGTAGATATAATTTTGAATATCAAACGTCCAATATATTATTTAAAAAAAGAATTCCCTTATAAACATAACTTAAAAATTTGACTTTTAAATGAAATTTTGTAAAAACGTAATCTTACAAATGTTTCTTTATAATATAACAAAGAGAAAGACTAACAATATCACGCCCAATGAATTTTTATTTGTTAAACTTTAAAGTAATTTTCAAAGATCAGTAAGAATGAAACGTTATACTTCTAAAACAAATAAGTTTAGATTGCAAAGTTGATACATCAACTGGTCCTTTTATATTTGCAATACATTACAGTGTATTGCATGCTATAGTATTGCTATATTCTTATATATATTTAAATAATATTTGTAATTAAATACTGAGTATTAATGGCTAAATCTAATCTAATATATTAGAATTTATTATTATACTGAATATTTAATCTTTATTTGATTACAAATCTCTGACAAGATAATTATGTTCAAATATGTCAGAGGACCATGTAAGTGGGTGTATACCTTTTGTGATCTCTCAATAAAAATAATTTATAATTATATCTAGTTCAAACTAAATAAAGTAATTATAAATATAATTATAATAAATATGGTGTGATAATATTAATAATTATTATTGTCAATTTTGTCTGTATGGCACCATTTTTGTATCAATTTTTGAATTCTGCGTTCTTTTATGCTCGCATCAATACATTCATTAAGGGAGGTGACCGACTGATATCTCGCAAACTAAATGGTTGCAAATTAAAATATTAACACAAAGTATAGAACAAATGGTACTTAAAAGTTTAGCTACACGTCAAACATGTGAAAACACGATCAAATATTTAAGTTATTCCAATTTAAAGATTACATGTAAATGTGGAAATTCACATTTTAGTGGCAAATTTTAGTTAAATTAGAAACTTTTTTAAATTTAAAAATATTATTAAACCTTTTTTCGGAAAAAAAAAAGTTTTTTTTTTTTTAAATTTACTTGATTTTATTTGAAAATTATGGTGTGTGTTTTGCTGGAAATAAAGAATGCAAAGAATTATTGTGAAAATATAGTTCCTCTTTTAACGATTACCGTTCCAAGTCGGTCACCCTCTTCGTTAATATACTTTTATTTGCTCTATATAATGCCTGATTTCATTCTATATTACTTTGATAAAATTATTACATAACCATTTAACTGTAAAGTTCTCAGCAGATTCTCTATGTTTTTGTACAACCAAATGTAATAATTTTGATAATATTCTGTATTGGGAATATCACTAAACTTAACCAGCAACAGCTTTAAGTTGTATTGGGGAAATTTTAAAACAATTCCTCTGTTGCGACACCAATATTTAGTGCGAAATCCACTTCCTATTTTTCCCTAAGGAGTAAAACCTATTGAACTTACACTTTTCTATACGCCTTATGGGACGTTTTTTTTTTTTTTTTTTTTTTAGCGGACAATAATGTGGGATAAAATAATAATCTCATGGGGTATTTATCAGCTTCATGGTTTTTTATATCATAAAACAGTTTCAAATAAATTATGTGCGTATTACAAAGTATCGAAAAAAATATCTGGTATAGTATGAATTTATTTGTATATTTAATGGTTTGTTTTAATTAAAATGAATCATATTATTATGTATCTTTATCTAAAATATTCCTACTTAAAATTTATAAACTCATTTTATTGATTTTAATTTTACTGTTTTGTGAAATCGAATAAATAAAACATTTATTGGAATATAGAAGAGGTAATTTAAATACAAATATGCTAATTTTATGTTTATTATGTTTCATGTCATATAATTGTTAATTATTTTAATTACTAACAAAAGTACTGGATACCTGCTCTTATGTACTGTTGCGTAATTGTTATTTGATCAACAGAGATATATAAAATTGAGTATGATATGTATGTTGTAATTATTTTATAATTGGAAAATTAACTTTAAAAAAAACTACATGAACTATTTCATATATAATTAGTGTCGATATTAGTTCAAATATTTGCTGACTTATAAAATATACATTTTTAGAATATTAACATTTAGTAATTTCACGCTTTTAATCATCTTGCCTATTTTTAACTTAAATCACTGCTGTAGCTTTGTTTCTTCATATCCTTAGAAAGTAGACATTACATATTGGTGCACGTTAAAAAGATTCGGTAAGAGAAAAACACAGACAGAAAGACACGAAAAATTGAAAGGAAATAGATAAATAATCAACTCATAATACGTTTATTAAAATTATGAGAAAAAACACGTCACTAGTTTTTTTAGTTTTCATAACTCATAGAAAAGTATTTAATAAAGCGAAATTTGTTAACAAACTTAGAGCAACTAATACTCTATATTATCCACTACAAACTACAACTATATACATTACAATTTATTATCCTGTGCCTGGTATTATATTGAATTTAAAAGGTATTATAACTATATTTCAAAATATCCATGTATACTAAATATTATAATAATAACATTTAGTAATAAATTAAAACCATAGTGCTAATAAATTTTAATGTAACATAATTTTTGTTTAATATTACTCATTATAAAATGACTAATTGATACATGATATGACAATTGCATAAATATAGGGTGTGAAACTTAGAGAGTAAATTGCAACTCGGGATTCTCTCTCTCTCTCTCTCTCTCTCTCTCTCTCTCTCTCTCTCTCTCTCTCTCTCTCTCTCTCTCTCGTCATTTCATCAGTGGTTAAGGTAAGTGTATTTACCACACTAGTAGAGAAACCACACACATAGCTTTCAGATAGAGAGAGAGAGAGAGAGAGAGAGAGAAGCTTTGTGCTTGCGTCGTATTACATGAAGTCACTGCAGTGTGAAATAACATTCAACTGTGCGAGTATTATCATAGTTACATATTAAACTACTACTCTACTGCAGCTAGCTTATATAATACAAACAGATAATTACTACACTAAATTCAACTATATTGGAGAGTTTTGATGGCACGAGGCGAGATGCGAGTGACTTTTTTACTATATAGCACAGTGTAATTTAGTCAAATTACTGTATTCGTAGTCTAATAGGTTAATTATAATATTTTATGTTACTGTTTATTATGTTTTACCTGTTTTATACATGTTTTTTGGTCCCGAAATATCTGATATAATGGTATAAAAAGTGTTTAATTTGTAGTAGCATACGCTAAACTAAAGCTTTATATATTATGTTTCATGGATTATTTAATCAATCAATAAAATGTGTAATTTTTATAATTATTTTTATCAAATGATTTTTATAATTCTAGTAAAAATACTTCATTAATATAAACAACCAAATCATGTATAACATCTATTATGTATCTATTATATCTTAGAATAATTTGAGAACTTGAATTGAATAGTTATAACAGTAAATTCGAAAGGTACTATGATCAATTTACTTTCTGAAATAAAGCTTTGCTTGTAATTTGGACTGTAACGGGATTACCGTGATGGGTGTTAATCTCTTTTCTTCACGTTGGACTCTTAATGGACTCTTCACAAGAGACGTGAAAAGAAGAACATCCGAAATACGGTTACACCATTCGAGTCCAGAATACTACACTGAGAAAACACTTAGACATGCAAAATTGCAAATAAATTAAAGTTAAATCATATGTAACGCAGTTAATACGTTATTGTAACTACAACAAGGTGAATTTTAATATAAAGCATTTCATACTTGCTGTCACGTATTCGCTTAATAATATTATATATATAATTCATATTGGGTGATATATATTATATATAATATATACTGTATATATATTTATACACACACACTGTTAACTGTTTACCTTCCTACACCCCTTAAACTCACTCCAACCAGATATTTCTGTTCTCCGAGGAAAATTCAAATTTTTGAGCCTTACGATCGTAAACATTTGCAAGTGTCTATTTGTCATTTTCAAACTTAAATATCATTTTGTTATGAGCTGCTAATTTGTAATTATGTTAATAATTTGTAAGCTATATTTGTAATTTTTATATAAACAAAGACTTTATATACAGGCCCACATAAAAATTGCTATGATGCTAAAAACACTCAATTTTGAAGAAACTAAAATAGCTTATTTGTAAAAAGTAATAAAAAGTTGCTTCAAAATCTCAACTTTTGTTATCAGCTTTCACGGAATGGCCTGTTTGAATGTTAGTGAATATAACATATTATATAATATGCTAACAAGAGTAGGGTCTGATAGCCGTACATCCTGGCTTGAATATGGAAGGCTGAGAATATGGCTCCTTTATAATCTTATGGTGCGAGAGAACACCTAATGTACCCTCGTTTAGCTAGCTAAACGAACCTCTGGGTTCAATATATATCTAAGAAAGTACTTACATAAACGTTAATAAATAAAATTTCATCAGGGAAAAAAATGTTTGGTTTCAATAAGTTTCAGGGTAGATACACAACTTTTTTTTTTTTTTTTTTTTTTTGAGTGAATCCGTAACATCAAGATACTTTTGATCAAGTAGTATACTGAATACATACACACAATCACTATTTCCTTAATTGTTAAACAAATGTACAGACGCTACATACATGTACACGTGGGTTCTAGATGTATCATTGCTGTGTATATGTCAATCATTATACAGTAAAAAAACTTCTTGTTTTTTTAACATTTTTTTAAACTTCTACAATATAACCAAAGACAAAACCTTATCGTCTATTTTTTTTTTTTTTTTTTTTTTTTTTTTACTTTATATAGTTGTTAGTTACTACATTTTTACATATCATTACATCATACGACATCATGCATCATTTCCTCTCTTAATTTGAAGGTAAAAACTGATTGACTTTTAAATGACACTCTTTTGAACACCTGCGTGCATACTCTAAACATAATTCTTCATTTTTCCCCCCTTTAATAATGATTAAAGTTTAGATATTGTTAATGATTTTTTTGAATATAGAAAAGTAATTTAAAAAATTGACCTCAATATTTTACTTTAAACGTGTTTGACAATAGGATATACATGAAGCGTTTAGTGAAACTAAGCTATTTACGGTTAAACAAGATAATGTCTGTTATTTTTATACATGACTTTCAGCACTTTTTTGTACATGTATATTATAGAAGCCTCTTAACAACTTAATCTCAAAAGCTTTTAATATGGTTAAACTTGTAGCTATAAATACATTATATAAAATAATACAGAAAAAAAACTATTTGTACTGAAATACTTTTATAACACAATTATTATATTTATCAAATAATAAAAGAGTAATAAATAATATTCTGTCATGCAGAAAAATAGATAAAATTCAATTATTATTTATTTTTCTAAAAAACATATAAGTCAGTGAAATTGATTTTTTTTTTCTTTTTGAAAGGTTGTGTATTGCGGTTTTGTAAAGGGTCACATTTGATGTTATCGCTCTATGACCTGGAGCACATATAGAAAGAGAGAGAGAGAAAGAGAGAGAGAGAGAGAGAGAGATGCTGGTGGTGAACATTTCTGATGTGGTTCTGATATAAAAGCATGTGACATGGGTGTAGTTTGCTCCCCCAATTCTTTTTCTCATTTTTTTTTTCTATTCTTTTCTCCAAACTGTTTTTTTCACACCGTAGATTCTATTGTAATTTTTACCCTTTACCCTTAAGAAGTATTAAATAAATTTTATTTTGCTTGCTCTCTTGCAGTATGTCTTTTTATTTATATATTTTTTTTCTTCTTTATTTTTCCAGTAGATCGTTTAAAAAATATATATGTAGGCGTTTTAATTTTTATAAACCTACTCTATAAATTAAAACTAAAATATAATACTTGATATGATACCTGAGAAGACATGTAAAGTTTAGTAATTGTTTTTTGATTGTATATTTCTTGATTAAAGATATTATCCTAAAAATATCAAGGTAAATGACGAGAGAGTTTTTTAATTTTTTAATCAGATGGTACTTATTATGTGATACTGGTAAAATATGTATTTGTATCAAGACTTGTTGACTTCAATATTCAGAATGGCAACGTCATTTTTTACACTTAATTTTTCAACTACTTAAGAGAGAGAGACTACGAATCACTGGAAGTATAAATATATTTGTTACGTAAGTAGGCAAGCAGTGTTTATTAAAGTAGTATTGCATATATAGGCAATTTTCCTCTCTCTCTCTCTCTCTCTCTCTCTCTCTCTCTCTCTCTCTCTCTCTCTCTCTCTCTCTCTCTCTCTCTCTCTCTCTCTCTCTTTCTTTCTCTTATGTAAGAACGTCATATCATCAGTGTATTATATAGTTCGATTGCTTTGTAATAGAAATTTCCTGTGACCGAGATTGCTTTCTTAAGTGCTTTTATAGTATATAACCTTCATGAGCAAAATTATAAAAACAATATCAATTTAATAACGTTAAATTAGCAATTTATTGATGATGTTTTCAAAACAAAAAATTGTAATTTTGATATTTAAAGTTTTGATATTATTTTTTTCCAACTATTGTTATTATTTTTTTAATGTAGTCTTTTAAAATGAAATAACACACAGAACTAATTTTAATGAGGATAATATAAAAGAAACTTAACTATTTCATTTTTCAAAATATCAAGTAATTAAGAAGTATTTATTGTTTTGAAAGAAAAGTTATTTAAATTTGTATTTTTTAAAAACCATTTCAATTCATATACGAAGATTCCAAAGAAAAAAATTTTATTGCAAAAATAATATGTAATAAATTATTCTAAATTTGATACATATTTCAATTATTCCTTTAAGAACCATAATGAATGAACTTTCACAAATAAATCTATATTTGTAAGTGTAATATTCGTACAGTATGAATGAACTCAATTTCAATATCTCTAAATATTAATAAATATATTTTCATCAGCGTAAGATATCAATATTGAAAACCAAGTGATACCTTTGCAATAACGAGTAATTAATTGCAATTAGTGAGTTCTATTGAACGTCAGAGTCAAACTGACATTCAAACAGAAACACTTTCAATGAAAGCGATGTTTCTCTTTCAATTATTAAATATTTTCAACTCAGTCAGTCACTCATTATGCTTTTCCATCAATTCTGTTTCATTCATTTAAGATTATATTGATAATAATTGTAAATGTAATATATTTTTGATAATTAGCAAGCTGTCAATATTTATGAAACTTGAATGGACAAATAAATAATTCAATAAACAAGCATGTAATAATTTAGCTCACTGCGTAATAAAAGTGTGCTTAATAAAAACTCATTGAAACCTCTAATTAAACTCCTCATTAAAGTTTTACGACAAAAATTTTCAAAGCAAATATAAAAGGAAAAAGAAAATGTTTGAAAAAAAGTGTTTGCACGTAACGTCAAAGAATAAAATAATCAGTAAAAAAACGCCTGGAAGGTAGGCAGTTGGTGTAATCCAATACACGTATGCTAAACAGGTTGCATAGCTCTTAAATTCATTAGGGGCACTGACAGCGCAAGAATGCAAAGAAAGAAGCTTAAGTGATAATAAGTTTGCAAATACTAAATCTTGGAACATTTATGTGATACAGTGATAAAAGTCAGTAGGAATGTATCACCACTGATCAACTAAAAAGTTTTGCTTCAAAACGTAGAAGAAAATTTGAAATTTTTTATTGCAAGTTTTTATAATAATACTAATTTTTATTTCTAAACTTATAATATTTTCTGGAAAATTTAAAGAATAGTTTCTTTCTCTCTCTCTCTCTTTCTTTCTCTCTCTCTCTCTCTTATATTTTAATATATTATAAATTTAAATGTATTTTCTACATGTGTATAATATCAAGTATTTAAATGGTATTATGCGTATATTATATATACGCACAAAGGAATGAATTGTGATATAGAAAATATTTAATATAAAATGACTTGAAGAGCAAGCAAGTAGAGAAGCAATATTGTGGCTGCTTGTGTAAATTAAAACCCATGCCGCTTACACACACACACACACACACACACACACACACACACACACACACACACACACACACATACACATACACACACACACACACACACACACACACACACACATACATATATTATATATATATATATATATATATATATATATATATATATATATATATATATATATTCAAGTGTATATACCACATTGAGTGCCACTGGTTGAAAAAAGGACGACAAAGGCAAGTGATGCGAGGGAACACAAAATATAACGTGGCTGTTAGCGACAGACATAACCCATATGTGCGTACGCTTCGTTTTTCCCATACAATTTTGAAATAGTTATATTGAATACATAGTGAATTAAATCACGTGTTTTTTGTTTTATTTTATATAAGCATTTTTCCCATGCATTCAATCACTTGTATATTTTGTCTCAGTTTGACAATAGCATTGTTTACGTGTTCTAATTTTTTGGGAATATAATATATATTTTTTCCTATATATTTTATCATAATTTTTAATTTTTATTATACACTTATCTCTACTTTTCTTTATTATATTAACTCTTAATTCATATTTGAGCAAAGTATATTTTTAAAAGCCAGTCAAAGACTACTCTTTATTACTTTTTTTTCTTCAGTGTAACAGTATAATTACATTATATTGCTAAAATAAATTAACAAACAGTTCTAAAATACATGTTAAGATATTTCAAATAAATAAATAATGAAAACAGTAAATGTATATTATATATTCTCAATAGAATTCATATGAACAGGATAATGATAAAAAAAAAGATCAAAAGTTAAAGCAAACCTTTTCCCGGTGTTTGTCTATTTCTGTGTTGTCATTGTAATAACAAAATAAAGTCTGGCATGTGAAAGACGCTTCATCAGACATTCTTTCCATATATGAAACAAGCAAACAAAAGAGAAAAGAAATTGACATAATGTGCATGAGCAAACATTACATTAGAACAAACAAAAATTAATAATAAAACATTCGCATTTACACAAAGAAATTTGTGACTATAACTTCGTGGCGGGAAAAAATATCGTATGAAAATATAATGTAAAAAAAAACTTTTTGAACTTTTTTTTTTCTTTATTGGTGAAGTTTACAGTACATGTATGCAAACTTATATTTTTATAAAATACTAGCGTTCTTTGAAAGCTATACTTTTGTAATATTATATTACTTGACTATACCTTTTTTTTTAAGTACACAAAAAATATTGCCATGTGTATTTTTTTTTATAAAAATTGTGTATTCTTATTTCAATATGAAATCTCAAAGTAAACGCACAGCTACTTATACATTACATAAAAAAAATTTAAGTTATAATATACCAAGCATGGCATGATATCAAAACGTAAAGAAAAAAATAGAACATAAAATTATATTATTTTCTTCTACAATTGAACTAATAATTTAAATATAATTATACAGAAATATCTTAATTTGTTGAAATCTAATATTAAATCTTTTATTTATTCGAGAATTTTCTTAACTGCTGCTCTGCAATATTGACGTGTATAGTATGTAACAAGGCACTAAAATAATTACGCTGATTCAAGAAAAAAAAAAAAAAAACTTGTACGATTTCATGTTTAAGCCAGACTAACCACAGAGTATGCATGAGTGATTTATTTAATTGAACACTGAGAGAAATAAATTAAAGTTTTATATATAAATGTAACGGATATTTCATACTTTCATATAAATTTAAAGAACTTAAAGAACTCGATTTTATTGTACAAAATTTTGAGAATACTTTTTACATATTTAAGTGGTAATTTGTTATTGATTTTTACATTCATCAAAATGATTTTAAAAAATAACTTACATCACAAAATAACTCTACTGCATCATTGTGATTTTCCAAAAAAAAAAAAAAAAAAAATTAAACTTTTTAAAATATATTGTCTCAATATCAGAATTTTGTTAAAATAACTAATTATGATATTTATTAAAAAGAAAATGAAATATAAATTATTACTTATGTTTTAAAATTATATCTCTATTCATTGTAAACATGTTTTAGATGAAAAATAATAATTAGCTATTTTAAAATGTTGATTTTTGTTGAGCGAGTACAATATATATGAAAATTATAATATTAATATTATTAATTATTATTTATATTTGTGAGATAGAAAATCTATTAACTTTATAGGTTTAAAGGAATAGATCATATTGAACAAAAACATGTCTAGTATCCAAACATATCTAAATATCAACGTTAATTTGACCAGAGTAATTGATTTCTAATTCATTTTACATTTACAAAATGTCAGCTGCAGGTTTATGACGTCACAGCTTACTAGTCCACGCGCGTGGAAACAGACAAGCTGTGACGTCACAAACCTACAGCTGACATTTTGTGAATGTAAAATAAATTAGAAATCAATGACTCCGGCCAAATCAACGTTGATATTTAGGTATGTTAGGATACTAGACATGTTTTTTGTTGAAGGTGTTCTATGCCTTTAAACTCTACATATAGCATGAACCTAAAAAAAAGTACCTATATGCTTATAAATATTCATTATCTGTTCGTACATTACAGTAACTCAAAATTATTTGTTACCCAACACAAGGCATTGGGAAAATCAGGCAATAAAGCTATAGTTAATATATTTATAAAAATAAAATCATTATACATTTTACCAATAATTTCAACCCACATACACATATAAATAAGAAAAAAAGAACATAATATAATAAAATTTAAAATATAATTATTAAAATCTACATATTGTATATTATATAATATTGACACAATATTTTAACACGCTATCGTGGTTTTATATATTATATGTATACGCCTATATATAATATGTCATGATCATATTATATAATATAAAACTGTTGTGAATGATAGATTAGTTTAGTGGTTGAAGTGTAAGGTTTATAGAGTCACATTGCGGTAAATTCAGTGGTCATATGGGATATTCTGTGATTTGTGGGGTCACTATCAAAATACAAGTCTTGATGTTTGTTATATTATGATATTGATTGTTACAACATAATATTATAATATTTAATATCAAATAGGTGTTACCGACACACATATAAAATTATAAAAAATTGACGCAAAAAAAAACAACAACAATAAAAAGTATCACGTATAACTTAAAGCCATAGACCACATAAAACAAGATGTGATTTTGAATAATTTTAATGAATAAACACGAAATGGGATCTACAAAACTGATGACAATTTTTACCAGAATTTTAATGTAGCCCCACGAGAGAGCGTGAAAATACTGTAAGTATGCAATTTGCGTGACTATTCATGTTTATGACGTCAGAAACATGCCAAAAATTAGTATGAAAATGTTGTGTGGGTTGCATAAATCGAAATTTCTGATCACTGCTATATACGGTGCTACAGTTGGGTTTTGAGACAAACTAAAGTTATTTATTTAAGTACCATCAAGTGTTTTGTGATATAAATGCTTATGTTTTTCTCTGGTCTATTCCTTTAAATTTTTCTATTCTCATTGTAGTAAACTCAGAAAAATTAATGCATAATTTTTTTATGTATCACATACATATTTTCTGCCTCACAAAATCTCTTTATTCAAAGCTTTTTAAATGGAAATAAATGCAAAAAGCTGAACGAAAATCAAAATGATAGTTTAGCTTTTCACATTAACTATAAACAGTACTATACTTTAAAATATATTATGTAACTTCTATATAACAAGTTAATGTTGAAAATCAATTACTATTCAACAACATATTATAAACAGTTGCTCATGTGAATTAATAGTTAATTTTACAAATTAGATATTAATATATTAATTAATATAACTTAATTATGGTTGCATTTTCATGGAAGAGAAAATTCCATACTAACAAAATATAATATAATATTATGAAGTTCAACTCACAAGTCACACATAATTTTATATATTATGTATGTACAATTCAGAGTTTAAAATAAATGAGATTATTTAAAATCCAATAATATTCTATGTGGTTTTACATGTGAAAAGTATAGTATACTTTATGTGATTGGACTTTTTTTTTTTTTTTTTTTTTTTTTTTTGCATTTCGGTTTCAATGAAATTTAAAGCTTTTAACTAATGAGTTTTTTTTTTCTGATGGTCTTAATGTTTAAAAAATTATTTTAGTTGATGAAAAAAAACTGTCAATTTAGTTTTAGTTTATTTTTATCTCCTTATCAGTGCTTTAAATGATCTTTTTTTTTTTTTTAATCCAAAACATTCAGTGCTGACATGTGCTTTGCTTTATGATATCCTCTAAAATTTATATTTATTATTTGCAAACATGAATATTCATTTAATAATTTATCTGTACATTAAATGTCAATAAATATTGAAATATAAATGATTTTCAAATGATAAAACTGATGATTATAAAAAAAATAAAACTTTAAATAAATCAAAAAATTTATTAATATTGGTATAACATAATTTACCATGTTTATGCTTTTCGTTGAGGTATGTACAACCAATATTATTCAGAATCTATAGTTACATTAAAATTATACAATATTTTATAGTAATTATAGTGCATATAATATACTCTTTTATTTAAAACTAATAGTCTTTTTAAAAAAAAAAAAAAAACTTATAGATCTAACATCATGCCCTGTTAAACAAAAAATGGAACCCCCGAAAATAATGCTGCCCAAATAGTAAGCATGCAAGAGAGCGCTAAATAACTATGCAAAGCATCCAATCTGTGTTATTTTTGTCTCACCATGACGTCATGATTCAATAGAAAATGTTGTGCTGGTTGCATAAGTTGAATTTTACTACGTCCTTCTACAGCGGATTTATGTTATTTTTGAAAATCCCATCCCGAGATTTGCAAAATAAAAAGCACAGTTGTTAAGCATAAAATATGTCTTAAGGGTTAACCTCAGTCCTGGAACGCTCCTTTTTTTCAAAAAAAAGCGATCGTACATTATTTTAAAAATTGTTTTTGGATACATGATACATCTTGTTTTTAGAAAAATAGAATTTTTAGTATGATTTCTTCGTATTTCCCATACATTTCTCACAATTAATTTTCAATCATTTTAATTTTGCCTCTAAATTCAAGATCAATTTTATTCAAATTAGCAAACTAACGCTTAATTTTCTCGAATCAGAAATAATATTGAAATATAAAACAAAAAATAATCAATAGAGCATAAAAATATCTACTGTATAGCATCAAAAAGTTCAAAAAAAAACATTCAATTTGAAAAAACAAGAACACAATGCTAATCATATGTAAATTTAAATCCAAATTATCTTGAATAACAAATAAAATTTGAATATTCTGTTAACTGGAGCTCACAGATCATGATATTTTTTTAACCCCACTTCAGTTTTTAAAAAAAGTTGTGGAACCAATTTTGAGATATTTTGCTTTTCCCAAGTCTGAGGTTAACCCTTAAATTGTAGATAAAGTAACTTAATGTTTTATATTTGATACAATAGAAAATAACAGTAAATTATAACAAGTATAGCACCCAAACATTTACTCGATCAGACCAAAACCATTATTTCTACGCCCACATACAATAATTATCAACCTTAAATATACAATAAATAATATAATTTGCATAATAGAGTAAGCAAATATCTTTGTACCTGAGAAACAGAAAGATGCTACGCTACATCTCATATTGCAACCAATTTTTGTACGAAATAACGAGATACAAATATTTGTAATACATAATAATATAATATATTGTATTGTATATCAAACTTTTACAATATAAAATGATCATTATTGTTATAAAGTAAATTTGAGCTCATTTTTCAAATAATATATAAGTTAAAAAAAAAAAAAAAAAAAAAAAAAAAAGAGGAAAAAGAGGAAAAAGAGGAAAAAAAAATATAAGTTTCTTATTGCATTACAAGTCATGAAGAAAATTAGAAGAAACCCCACAATTGAATTAGAAGTTTATGATGCACTTACAGTAACAATAATAATCTACAAATGTACTGCACTTAAAATAACAATACAGGTCAATAAATAAAATTGTGTACTTGCAAAAGTTATGTGCACTTCTGTTTATAAAAATCTCTGCAGTTTCTCTATATACCATCAGTATAAAAAATATATAAATATAACATATACAATTTAAAGTTTCTCAAGTACAATTTACTTTTTCAATTTTTATACACGATGCAGTTGAAGATCAATATTTATTAGATGTTTATATTATGGACTTATTATATTAGATTGTTTATTATAAAATAACATTTATTATGAGTCTTCAAGTATCTTTCTGTGATTTTGTTATATTTGTTTTATAAAGTACGTTATATTAAATTATGCAGATGTTTTTAATTTTTAAGATGAAAATATATATAATATCATCAAAAATAAAAAAACGCGTTAATTATTTGAAGAACTTTATTTAAGTTTTCTTAATACTGTTCATAAAATGTTTGACTTAACTTTTTTTTTAAATAAAATGATATTAAGCTCAAACAACAATTCACGAATAGCATTTTTAATTTTTTCATTGCTGCAAACTTACATAATAAGTAATGCATTGAGTAAAAAAAAAATATTTGTGATGATTTATTATTAGTACTAGAGTACTCTAGAAGGGGGTACTTCTAGAGTACTCTAATTAGTACCTTAATTATTTGTTTTATTGTTTTAATAATCAAGTGATCACCAAGGTTGCAACAATGAAAAAAATCGATGCAAGTTGTGAATTATACTCAAATTAATATAAATATTTTAGTTATTAATTCATAGTATTTGTATGTATCAAATAAAACATTATATAAATATACTTAATAAGTTTATATTTTATAGCTCCTAAATTACATTGTTACTAAAGTGCAATATGTGTTATGTAAATAGAATCTGAAGCTTACAAAGCAAAGCAAAATACATTACATTAACTCATGTTAAAAAAGCATATTGATAAGCAGTATACTATAAATAATAATTAAAAGTATTTCTATTGCAAAACAGTAGCAAAGATACTATAATATAGAGACTCTAAATTATAAAGATCGTAAAACTAAAATAAATCCAATATCGTATTGCTATATATAATGGAGTTCAATGACGTCGTTAAAAATCGATTTGATCAGTTTAAAAATAATATATATATTTCTAAAAAAAAAAAAATCTTATTATAATAACTCATCATTTTAATATATCAATATAAAGCTGTCAATTATAAAAATTAATGTTTTATCGATGTTTTATTAATATTGTATTATTATGTGGTATATATATATAATATATAGAACTCATTTGTATGCGTTTTTTTATATTGGATTGGTTTTGATGAGTATACTGCAAATCTCAAGAGATTGTTATTAAATTTACTTGACACTTGATATAACTTAACATTATAATTATTGCCATGCTCAGGTTTGCTTTATTAAACATTAAATGAATATTCTATATACGCTCAATGTAAAACTACCCACCTCCAACAACATAACAATTCTTTAGATGCAATAAATATGAAGTAAGTAATATTATTAATGAAACTTGAAAATAAACAAATTGCGCTCTTGAAGTCGAAGAGTATATTGACAAATTTTACATGGAACAATAAATGTTGATTTTTCTCTCATTGTTTATAAAATTTATTTGCTATTTTTAAACTTTATGTTATTATGTTTATCTAAAATGTTGACATTTAATGGCTATTATTTTTATGAAAGAATTTTCGTAACATGAAATTTTAATAGGAGTTTTGCTAATGAAAAAAAAAATACATCTTTGTTTTACAGTAATAACAAACAGCAAAAACAATACTAAAAAAATAAAAGTGGAGGGGAGGGGAAAACAAACAAATTGTAAAAGTAACAATAAACATTTTTAATCAGAGGAATGAAATTTAAACTCGATAAACGAGTTATGTATAATAATTATTGTGCTATTTTTTGTGAAACTCTTCTCAGAATGATACATTACTATATTATGTTATTTTATCCATTTTGTTAGTGCATGTTTTAAACACATAATAAAAATGCACCTGAGCTTTCATTCTGCATCCAATTTATGTGCAACAAACTGCAACTCGATTCCTTGAAATATAATTAACAGTACGATTGCTATAATGAAACCATGCTACAGTATACTATATAAATTTTCCATTTCTATTTTCAACATGAATGACTTTAAGAATTAAAAATATAATTTAGTAAGAAACTTAATTAGTAATTAATATTACAGCATTTTTTGAAATTCTGTTTTGTAATTAGTTATTATTACTCACAGTCAGTATTATAAAAAAAATAGTCATCTATATACTGTATGTAATAATAAAATTTATTTACACAAAAAGAATAAATTACGTACTTTACGCTACATGTATGTCAATATAGCATAAATCATGCAAGACATAAATAATTATGCGATATAAAATATTGTATTTGTTTTATTTACAGTATTACTCAGTTATTATGGTGTTTATAATAATAATAATAATAATTAACGGCTTTTATTGGGCGAAATCAGGCGTACAACCTCTCAATTTAACCCAACTGTTTAACAGTACAGTCAGTTACAATATTTGTTAGTAGCATCAACATATAACGCAAAATTTATTTTTTTTAAAGATTTTTATTGATAATTTTTAATTGTGATTTAGTAATTTATTTACTGGAATTATAATTTAAGTCAAATTTCTTTTCACTTAAATTATTTAAATTGAGAATATATATACACTTAATAATTTATTTAGAAAACAAAATTTGGTTAGTAATTAAAAATAGTTAATTGAGAATTTATCTATATTAGTACATATTAGTAGTAGTTTTAATTATACATTTTAGAACAACATAATCATAACAAGGATCACTCTAAATATCTATCAAAAAGTAGTTTTTTCAGTTGCGATTTAAATGTGTTTATTGTTGGTGAATTTCTAATTTGTAATGGTAATCTATTCCATAGTTTACCACCCATAACACTAAATGAATTTTCATACATTTTATAATTAGCTTTAGGAACTTTTATAATTGATTTATCACATCTTGTATTTCTCACTTTGACATCACAGGCTTTAGTTACAAATTGATTTAGGTACCCTGGGCTAAGGTTATAAATTATTTTATATATTTGGATGAGCACATGTAGCTCTCTACGCTCCTTTATTTTTAGCAGCTTCATTCTGGTATAATACTTTGTGGTACCTTCCCCCATATCAAGATCATATACATATCTTATCACACCATTAAGTAGTACTTCAAGCTTACGATTTAGTTCATAACATATATTTGTTTGGATCGTATCACAATAGTCAATTATAGGGCAAAGAAGTGTTTTTGCCAACAAAATTCTAGTTGACTCAGGAGTATATTTCCTGAATCTATACATTTTCTTTAGTGATAACATGACCCTCTGATAAACATGAGACACATCCCAGCAAACACGGCCTAATCGGGCCGAGCTTGGCTCAAAATCGGCACTGTCGGCGGACAATCGGCAACGCCCAACGTCGGCAAGCCGACTTTTCCCCGGACATAGATTTTTAAAGTTTAAGTCCCCAAGCTCGGGGTTTAGTCGGCATGCCGATTGATCACCGGCATTAAAAAAAAAATTATACAAAATTAATTTTTTATAAAAAAAAATATTTTGATAACTTTTTTTTTTTTTTATAAAAATTTATTTCTCATTTTTTTCTATAAAAATATCTTTTTACGAGCTCAGAATTATGAAAAACTGGTTTTAAATGTTAAGATGGATGTTTAAAACTCAAACTTCGATTTTACGATCTTTATATTAACGTTTCGTCACATAAGTTTTCATGTGAAGCCATGGCCTAGTGGTTTGGACCGCTGGTTTGTGATCCAACATTGGCAACTCGCATGGGTTCGAGTCCCGGTGGGTCCATCTTTTCATCATCAACTAACACTCCTAAAATGTGTAGTGATGGAACATTAACCCTGTCATAAACATCGCGAGGCAAATTAGAACAATTAAGTTTAATTTTAATTAAAATTAAATTTGAAAGTCGGCCTTAAAGTCGGCACTGCGACTTTGGCGGAAGCTCGGTAAACCACCTTTTTAATGCCGGCCCGACGTCGCAGTGAAAGTCGGGCCGGCTTTCATTTCCGATGATCGGCGATATCGGCCCAATTAAATGCCGATTATCCCGTGTTTGCTGGGATGACCACTCCAATTTAAGGTACTATCAATTATAAGACCGAGGTCTTTTACTCTAATTTCAAATTCAAGTTCAATTTCACCGACTTTTATTTTATTACATTTTTCCATATCAAGATCTTTTAGCACATTTGGATGACCAATAATTATAGCTTTACACTTTGAGGAATTTAATAGTAAACCACGACTGTCAAAATATTGTTTTAGTGATATAATATCCTCATTTATTAATTTGATCGTGTCATTAAAATTTTCAGGCAAAGTATGACGATACAATTGACTGTCATCTGCATAAATGTGATAAAAACAGTTTCTTATATGGCGACCAATATCATGAGTATATATCGAGTAACACCAGGGCCCCAATATAGTACCCTGGCCACAGCCACTTACAACCTGGCCCCATTCTGATCGTTTGTTATCAGCACTCACCACACACTGTTTCCTATTTGTAAAATATGACTTAAACCATTCAATAACACTTTTAGAGAAATTTAGTACTTCAAGTATATTAAAGAATATTTTATGGTTTAGGCTATCAAATGCCTTTGAATTATCCAATAGTACAAGAATTGTGACCATTTTATTATCTACTGACTGCCGTATTTGTTCAACAATGTACAATAGTGCTGTATTGGTCCCATAGCCTTTCCTGAACCCAGATTGAAAAGTATCAATTACTTCATTTTTATTACAAAATTCATTAACTTGGTCAAATACAACTTTTTCAACAATCTTAGCCTCAACGTTTATTTTAGAGATAGGCCTATAATCTGCCGGAAAAGTTGGATTATTATTTTTTTTAATAGGAATAACGAGTGATTCCTTCCAGCCATCGGGAACCACCGAGTGCTGTAGAGAACTATTAATTAAAGTCAGTATTGAGGGTAAAACTGCATTACCAAGTTGATTTAACATATCAATAGAGATACCATCATTTCCTTTAGCTTTGCTTTTTATTGATTTTATAGCTTGTGTGATATCGTGTGGGTAAACATGTTTAAAGTAAAACTTTTCATCACCATCATCCTTGTTAAGTGGCTTAATATAATCGGAAATGCAAGACTCTATATCACTATCAGATAATTTAGTATTACTGTTTAGGAAATAATTGTTTAGTATATTTAACTGATCCAATTTGAAATTACTTTGTATTTTTGTCTTTTCCCCAATCCCAAAATTATTTACATTACGCCAAAGAATTTTAGTTGATTTAACAGATAGTAGACTATTTGCATGAGATTTGATAGCTTGTTTAGTTTTTATATTAACATTATTACGTGCCTTAACATAATTCGATTTAATTTGAGGGAGATTTAATTTATGTTTTTTCATTTGATTAAACTTACGTCTACATTTATCTCTATGCAATCGAAGTTTTTTAATTTCCGGGGTAAGCCATGGTGCAGGAGGACGCGTGACTCTAGTTTCTTTGAAAGGAGCATGTTTATCATAAAGGCCATTAATTTGATTGTGAAAAAATTCAATTTGTTTATTCATTGATTCAAATTTTATTATTTCATGCCATTTAGTATTAAACGCGTCATTTAGAAAATTTTGTAAAACAAAGTTATCAAACGACCGAAACTTTATAACTTGCTCCTTTCTATGCATACTGGTAATAGGGTAAACCACATATAAAAAGTCATGTTTTGAGATCTCACTTACATGATTAAATTTACCGGAGGTAATACAATTTATGTTATGATTTATTGCGATAATATCGATTGTAGATGAACCAGTATCAAAATGATGTGTATCAGGTATTGGTAATATTTGTAGATTTAAGTTATCACATAAAGAGAGCAGGTCGCGTCTAGCTTTATTATCATCTTTAAGATTAATATTTAAATCACCTAATACGATAATATGATCAAAAGCTGGTGCATGAGACATAAAGTCAATGCTAAAATCATGGAACTTGCCGGTATCCGGTGGCCTATACATACATATTACAAGCACTTTTTTATCTTTAACTTTAACGTTCAAAAACAAATATTCAGGCAAGAAATTATATTTAATTGGAGAAAATGCAATAATTTGCGCATCATAGCATGATTTAACATAAACTGCAACGCCCCCTGATGATTTCTCTTGTCTATCCTTCCTAAAGATATTATAATTTGGGACATCGTAACTATGAGTAGTATGAGTCTCATTTAGCCATGACTCAGATACTGCTATAATATCTACATTACTCTCCTCAAATATTTCTTTAATTAGGTGTATGTGACCGTGTATTGACTGTGCGTTGAAATGGAAAACAACTAATGAGTTATTATGTTTATGTTTTAATTCGTTTACTAATTTAGCCGTGTCAAACTCTGAATCACTCACTGACTCATTGATAATATCAGAAGAACTTGTATCAATATTTTTATAACCCATATTGAAAGAATTCGCAGGATGTAAACTGGATTGCCCCTTATCTGTAAGACAAGGGGCGGCATTCAGTTTTCCGAACTTGTATCGGCACCCATGTCTTTCGATGTTTTTTTACTTGATTGGACTGGAGGAGACGCCTCTCTAGGCCGTTTTGTAGTTTTTTGTGAACTATTATAGCTATGATGAGGACTACTATTGTTTGACCCAACCTCATCGACAGAGCTTTTAATTGTTGTTAATAAATCAGGATCATTTAATTGATCTAAACCATAAGACACTCCTTCAATAAGTAATTTATTTTTATAAATTTTGGTTCTTAAATTAAGATTTATTGCCTTGTTTCTAAACTTAATAAGTTTAGCTTTATCAGCTCTTTCAGATGGGGTAAGGTCATCACTGATTGAATAATCAGAGTTTTTTAAGTTTGTTACGTTGGAAAACAATGAACTTTTGATCTTATAGTTACAAAACCGAACAAGTACAGGTCTTGGTTTATTAAAATTTTTACCAATTCTATAACACGTTTCAATATCAGCAGGATTTATAATAACTTTCAGTAAATTATTACATAAGTTACAAACTGTTGTTTCAATATCCACTGATGATTCATTATCTTTATTATTTATTCCGTAAAAAATAACATTGTTTTTTCTTAATTTGAAATCCAAAGACCTTACTGTTTTTTGCAGTTCAATGTTTTGCTTAGTTATTACAGATATATTAATTTTATTTGTGGAAACATCGTTATTTAAAGTTTGAATATTTTCACTTATCTTACTTACTTTTATATCAACATCCTGTATTGATTGTGTAATAGTATTTAATTTTTTTAACTCTTCAGAATTTTGACTTGCAAGTTTTAATATCTCATCCAGAGTTTTATTGGGAGGTCCAGGATTAGATTCCACATTTCCTATTATAAGTAATATTGAGAGAACCATAAGTAATAATCTTACATCACACTCCAAACATAAATAATGCAGAGCAAGATAATCATTTAAGGTTAAATAACATTTGCTTGACTTAAAGCATAAATTGAAACAGCCAATGGCTGCACGCCAAGTGCCTAAACAGACACCCATTTTATCAAATAAACTTTATTTAATTCAGAAGAGATTTAAATTAATTCAATTCAGGCAAAAATAGGAACTAGTTTACTCACTTGTTTGAATAAATTAACAATATCAGTCAAAACAACACTTCAGCATAATATGCATTTAATAATCATTTTCATAAGATAATTATGGTTAATCTTATTGCTACTTGTGTTTGAGCTGAATTGTTAATATTACATATTGATAGCAAAAGATATAATAGATTGACAATAATACAGCATAAAATAAATTTAACCAATTCTTATGTTTATCTATTTACATGCATGTAAATTAGGTGTAGTATAATTGTATAAAGTTCAATAATAGTAGTGGCTCAATTAACTAGCAACTACAAGCAGGTCATATGGTAGTTTTTATTCTCTTCTGGATAATGGAGGTAAATGACAATAGAGGTATAAATGGAGGTATAGGATAACTGCTACTTTGGGCCGAGAACGATAGTTGGCGGATGAAACCGGACCACCATCAGGTCCGTTCTAGTAGTGGTTCACACGTTGGCTCACAGCAGGTTTGCCCCAGCCGTCCTTGCTGGGGTACTACATGTGAGCTAGCCGCAAAAAAAAAACACGAAGATAGTAAAATCAGTCAGGACTCAGCGGCAAAATAATTAACTATTTGCCAATAATTTAGGTTGTAGATTAAATGAAGTAGTAGAGTAGAATATATTCAATGAGAAAAATTTCCTTGAGTAGAGTTTACCGGTACCGGTAAACTCACTGTTTCAAGCTGGAGTGGCTGGTGGCACAAGATCTATGGTACATGTGTGTGCGGCGGCTGCCGCTGATAGAGTGAGAAAAAGCGGCCCCGATCGAGCACTCAGACTTAATGCCAGGGAAATGTGACGATATCAGCGCTGGTTTACTTCAGTGGTTGAAAAGTGAGTTAGATGTATTACGTAATCAGTCACGTGGTTTTGAAGAAAATTTTCTTTGCTTCCAGCCAAAACGAAACTTTACCAAGTTATTTGTGTCTTTAATACTTCATTAATCCATTAAATTATACGTACAGTTTCTTCAGCACAACTTCTTGAGCATAGCAGTATGGTTTAAGATGGTAAAACACACTTAAAAATGAACAATACACAATAAAACGACGGACAGTTCTAAAATGCTATTTTACACCTCCGCCACCTGTGCGTTTTTTTATATTGGATTGGTTTTGATGAGTATACTGCAAATCTCAAGAGATTGTTATTAAATTTACTTGACACTTGATATAACTTAACATTATAATTATTGCCATGCTCAGGTTTGCTTTATTAAACATTAAATGAATATTCTATATACGCTCAATGTAAAACTACCCACCTCCAACAACATAACAATTCTTTAGATGCAATAAATATGAAGTAAGTAATATTATTAATGAAACTTGAAAATAAACAAATTGCGCTCTTGAAGTCGAAGAGTATATTGACAAATTTTACATGGAACAATAAATGTTGATTTTTCTCTCATTGTTTATAAAATTTATTTGCTATTTTTAAACTTTATGTTATTATGTTTATCTAAAATGTTGACATTTAATGGCTATTATTTTTATGAAAGAATTTTCGTAACATGAAATTTTAATAGGAGTTTTGCTAATGAAAAAAAAAATACATCTTTGTTTTACAGTAATAACAAACAGCAAAAACAATACTAAAAAAATAAAAGTGGAGGGGAGGGGAAAACAAACAAATTGTAAAAGTAACAATAAACATTTTTAATCAGAGGAATGAAATTTAAACTCGATAAACGAGTTATGTATAATAATTATTGTGCTATTTTTTGTGAAACTCTTCTCAGAATGATACATTACTATATTATGTTATTTTATCCATTTTGTTAGTGCATGTTTTAAACACATAATAAAAATGCACCTGAGCTTTCATTCTGCATCCAATTTATGTGCAACAAACTGCAACTCGATTCCTTGAAATATAATTAACAGTACGATTGCTATAATGAAACCATGCTACAGTATACTATATAAATTTTCCATTTCTATTTTCAACATGAATGACTTTAAGAATTAAAAATATAATTTAGTAAGAAACTTAATTAGTAATTAATATTACAGCATTTTTTGAAATTCTGTTTTGTAATTAGTTATTATTACTCACAGTCAGTATTATAAAAAAAATAGTCATCTATATACTGTATGTAATAATAAAATTTATTTACACAAAAAGAATAAATTACGTACTTTACGCTACATGTATGTCAATATAGCATAAATCATGCAAGACATAAATAATTATGCGATATAAAATATTGTATTTGTTTTATTTACAGTATTACTCAGTTATTATGGTGTTTATCATAATGCTGTATTGAAGAAATTGTACTGAAAATGAACTAGCAAAATTATTACGTATTTATTTTTGTCCGTGTATACAACTATAACTATTTTCTGATAAAAATTTATCATTGCCTGTTGACATGGTGAAATATTTTCAATGTGCAATAAACTTAATTGCATATTTATGTTATCTCTGCATTAAATATTTACAAGCAATCAATTTAATTAAATTTGTGCAATTATTGCTTTGTGTGAACAACAGAGGCTATGATAAGTTACAAAAATATTTCATTATATATTTGAGTAATGATAATTTTTACGTTACTTTAGTGTTAAGGCCGAGTCTGAAAAGGATACTGACCTCCACAAATTAAATTTAAAAACGTCAAATTCATGAGATGAGATCATCATTCAAATAATTCATACACATATTATCTCTCTCAACCCTTCTGTATCCTCACCAACTTAAGTTAAAAAACTGTTCAGTAGTGAACCTAAGAAATTCATGACGTCATTAATTCCAGTGCGGATTGCCTACTTTACAAGATTACTCCCCAGATGGTTTGTATATATTATAATAGCTGTTGGTTCTAATATTTTTAAAGTTTAATATTCGTACAAAACAATAGATTTTATATCATGCAAAGAAATGATTTTTTACAATAACAATCGTCATAATTATTGAAATATGTAAATTCTATGACCAATCAGTTACACGCGGCAAAGCTAACGCGGGATATCCCTAATTTCCTATCCTTTAGCATTGCGGGATTAACCTTCAAGTTTTTTTTTTTTTTTTTTTTTTTTTTTTTTTTTTAGAAAAATGCTGCAGTTAGCACGAAGAAATTTTAATAACGAATTGTAACATATGAACACTGCAATAACATGTAATTACACTACACGGAAAATAAATAAACTTTAATGCAATAGGTAGACATATAATCTAGAACATAGGTATATTATTATACTACAATAATACCTAATGCAGGTGCAATTTGCTATAATAAAGGTGTTACTGACTTTGATTAAGTGGTATATTGTAGTTTATAACTACCTGTTCCAAATTAAAGTGTACCTATTGCAAAACACAGGATACATGTACCTATACCATAGGTAGTAATTTTTTTCTGTGTATTTAAAGTTGTTTTTTTTCTTTCTTTTTTTAAGCGGTAATTATAGCAGTAACGTTTGTAGTAACAGTTGCTGACATCTGACATAAATATAATGCTAAATTTTGAACATAATATGAAATGACGATCATATCATATCAAAATTATAACACAATTATATTTTGTATTTCTATACTAAAAAACAAATGTTGTTTATAATGTTTTTTTTTTTGTTTTTTTTTTTGTTTTTGTTTTTTTTTTTTTTTCATGTTCTGTACCAAATAAACTATATACTGTACAGTGCTGTACAAGATATGATCAAAAATTTGAATACTGAAACAATCTTGGAACTGCCACAGATAATCACATACATTTATCTTACACATGATAGGATGTTACATTACAAATAATACAATATGAATTGTGACGAGTATATTTATATTTTCGCCATCTGTATACTTCATATACTTCATGCGTACAGTACAACCAAATTAATCATTTCAACAGTATTTTATTATATACTGTATATAAGAAATAAATAATTAAAACGACTTTTTAATATATTATTTATTTTAGTACTTTCTATTAAGAAAACAAAAATCGATTTTGTGATTAAATAAAAAAAAACTAATTAAAATGAAGGTAGATAGTAAATTAACACAGTAATGAGTTGGAACATTTGTATGTCGTAGAGCACTTCTTCTTTTTCTTATTGTTCAGATAGGATAGGACAGTCTTATTCTGACTAACAATATTTGTCAAGCTCTTAAACATTGAAGCTAAACTAACTAGAGAGATATGCAAAATAGTTTTACTCATGCAACCACTTTTCATTCTACAAATTTTATATAATTAATTCTTTGTGTAAATATATATATCATGATAAATATTATTTTTATCCTATATAAAAGTTCATTAAAAAAATATATTATGTTGGTATCATTAATCATTTTTCATGATATGTATGTTTAGTTAAAGCAAAATATTTTTGTCATGTTATATAATATCCAACATGACATTAAATAATAATAAAAAAAAATTAATAAATGTTTAAATAAAACTAATTAATTCAAAATAGATGACTTACTAATTTAAAGGTTTCATGTTATAGATATATATCTAACGTTGATTTTTACTTTAAACAAATAGAACTATTTTAATTCAAAGTTAAATAATGTAAAATGATATCACAAATATTTAGTTAAGTAATTCAATTAGTCAGAAGCCGCAATTCAAACAATGGAAATAAGAATGTAATTTCATATTATTGATTAATTAATTGATTATTCATTTATTTTTAGAAGAGAGAGACTTACTTTGTATTGAGAGAGGGAGAGAGAGAGAGAGATGAATTAAACTCATTTCTTCAAATAATGATTATTTTTCCTAATAGAAACGTTTCTCGCTTTCTCTCTCTTTCTAATATAAAAATCAATACAAATATTATCATTACTAAAACTATTGATAACTTTTAAAGTAGATTAATCATGTCCAAATATATATAATTTGAACTTTTGACCTTATGTAATCAATATGCAAATCTGACAATCTAAATAACTTATTGAATGTTCCACAATATAATATAGTGTGTGTTGTATAGTAATAATCTTATCTATTGAAATATCAAAAAGTTTTCACAATATCCTTCGTATATAAGGTCCATATATAGGAGGTTAGATGCTCCGGGAAAAGTTTTGACCAAGGTCGCGCAGCTTAAGCCCGACGCAGCCGTCAGTCGGACTTTTTGCGATGAGGACCGTTAGAGTGCAGTAGAGTTAGGATTGGTCTAACTTTTTGCGCTAAGCCAATCGGGAGCCAGCGATAGTTGTCGCACGGTTATCGCTCAGGCAGCGATTGACGGTTGCTTCGGCCTTTAAAGGAATTCACCAAAAACGTCATATCACCGGGTGTATTTTTATTCATCTTATCAGTGACGTAACTGGGGAACGCTGGTGAACGGCATCGTATTGGCTTAGAATCAAGAACATCCATCACAAAATAAAATCAACTGCACGAGTTTTGTGCTGCGCTCAACCTCTTTATTATATGGACCTTAATAATAATATTCTTTTTGTTTTTTTATATAATTCTTATCACTTGTTTTGTATTATATCCGATATTTGTTTGTTTGCTTGAAGATAGATTTGACTTTCATATTCTCTATACAAACCTTTAAAATTAGCCTTCCTTTCTTTTGCCTGAGGTTCATTTTAGAATTCTCATATAACTTTTTGATATTATAATAGTGAATATATTATTTAAGTTCCACGCAAAAACAAAAGGGATTTGGAATACTGTATATTTAACTGTTGGCGATTCCTGCTCTGCTCTTGATATCCTACTTCACTTCTAAATACTAGTGTATTTAAGATTATTATTATTCTAGTTACTATAACAGAAGCAATTAATCAGAAATACGACGTTGCTCTACCCACCACCACAAACCAACTAAACATAGAAAATAAAGCTCCAACCCACACATCCCTATTACAAGAAACCAATTAAATACTAGAACAAATTCTAGAAAGCGTAAAAATAACGACACGTAAATACAAAGAAATCAAATCGAAAGTCATTAAGTATAGTAAATTTTTATAGTTAATATTATATAACATAACATAGAAAACACTTTTATTTATTAATTTTAGTAAGATAAGTTAGATATACTGTATAAACTAAAAAAAACATTAAACTATAAATTGGGTAGAGTAACACTCATTCATATCATAACATAAATAAATTCTTTGAATTTCACCAAAAAGAAATCTTCATAATTTTAATATATATTTTTTTCATGGAAAGTCGTGAAAGAATGTACAAATAAGATCGTAAATAATTGCTGATTTTTTTTCTTTTCTTCTGTATACGTTTAGTTTATGTTAGCTTTTCTCCAAATTTTTCTGCTACGTATATAAGAAGACCAATATATTTTATTTCTTTTCTTTATTTATTATTATTATTATTATTTTTTTTTACTTTTATGTTTCAGACATGACAACAATAAAAAAAATTCTTGTGTGATATCAAAAAGTTGTTTCTCAAATTGGTGTTTGATGTTTTGGTCGCCTAAGGGTTGCATTGTATAAAGCGCCTTGTTTTACACAATAAGTATCATATTTTTTTTTTTGTGTGCCAACTATCAAACGATTGACCATTTGTGTACTGTATACCTGAAACAATATCACAATGCTCAAGGCATAGACTTTGACAAAAATTCTTCCTCAAATATCCTTATAAATTCAAATATATTATCAACTTCATGTAAAACAATTTTAGGATACAAAACAGTACCTTAACTTCAAGTTATACTGTACAAATAATCAAAAGGGTTCCAAAAATATTTTATTTTGTTTATCTTTTGATCCATATTTCTATTCATGATATCAAATTAAACTTGTTTTGCAAATATTTGAAAGACATGCTCATTTTTTATAACTTACAAGCCATAGACCACATGAAAAAAGTGCTTTATAACGATTAAACACAAAATGGAATCTCCAAAACTGGTGACAATTTTTACCAGAGTGTAGATGTAGCCCCACAAGAGAAAGTTAAAACACTGTTAAGTACGCTATTTACGTAACTATTCCTGTTTCTGACGTCAAAAACAGTAAAAAATTACTACGAAAATGTTGTGCAGGTTGCATAACTTGAAATTTTCTGATCACTGCTACAGTTGCATTCAATTCAATTCAGTTTTTTTACTGATCAAAATATCGTTTGTTACAAAGTGATCACAATTTAAACGAGTGTTACAAAATTATAAATTACTTACTGTTTAAATAGTTATATTTAATAAACAAATAAATAAATAAATTGAGTTCAATAAGTGTGATTTAAGCGCCAAATAGATTTACTTAGCCTGACATGTTTTTTAAGCATAAAGACCTTTTAATATTTAATATTATCTATTTATAAGATGTTTTTTTAGTAATTTTCCGTTACACAAAAAAGTATCATGCATAACAAAGTTAAAAAGTGTAATAATACACTGTAAAAATAAGACTGAAGTACGAAATATGTTGGCTCAACTATGATGTATAAATAATGTATATACACGATTGTGATAATATATTTTATCATGCAAAATCTTGCGCCAAATTTGATATGTTATTCTTACGAGAACAACACGATCTGCATTTTAAATAGCAAAGTATATATTATCACAATTGCGTAACTCATTTAACGCCAAATAACAAAATATTTGGCAGTAGAAGTGTAATAATAACTATCAAAGTGTAATATAATGTTTAAATTTAAAATAACTATAGATTTTTTTTCTTTAAGCTAGTGTACTAAAAATTAAACAGACAATGCAAATAATAATAAATTTTATTTTCTTGTTTTAATTACTAATATCACATATTAAAAACACAGATTATAATTTGTTTGTTAAGAATTTTGTATACATATATTTGTCATGTGCCTGTATAACGTTTATTTTCATAACTGAATAAGAAAATACAAAAGAAAATTAATGATTTTCAATATTAATATGAAATCTATTTTTGCAAAAAAAAAAAAAATTATAATAATAATAATAACAATAATAAAAAGAGTGAATAAAATTATTTTTTAATAACTGTTAAATGTATCTCTTAAAAATTAATATTTAAGATAATAAAATTAATAATTACGTATGTTTCTTGCAGCTAATAAGATATTAAGATATCACATTGTTATTCATTTATGGATTTTTCATGACTATTTTGTAAAGTTAAAAAAAAAAAAAAAAAAAAGAGTTTAGGCGCGATTATATATTATTCGGAGGGAGGAGATTTATCACAATACAAAATTACATATAAAGTAGAAAAAGAAAGAAATCCATATTTTTTTTTAGATTTTACATCATATTTAATATAACATTTACAGCAAAACAAAAATTCCACAGTTTCTTTCATTTTATTATTGAATTAAAATTATGTATTAAATATTTGAAACAAAACTAGCTTACTTTAGTTACTTTAATAATTTTTATCTAGGTGATTTTATATACAGTAAAAATCTATCCAATGTTATAAAGTTAAATCTTTGCTACTTTATAAAGTAGTTTGATTCAACTATAGAAAAGTGTTGAATGTCAAGTAGGTATACTGTATTATAACACTGAAGCTTATTTCGTACAGTAAAACTTGTTATATACTGTATAATACAATGTAAATATTATAGAAATTCTATTATAAAACTTCATAAATAATATCCACTTTATATTATTATTAAATTGATGGAAATCTTAAGTTCAATTTAATTTTCTTTATATTAATAATATTATGTATAATAATTCATTCAATATATTTACATTTAACATTACACTTTATTGATGATAACGAAAATTTAAACCAAGGTCCATAAAGAGGTTGAGCGCAGCACAAAACTCGCGCAGTTGATTTTATTTTGTGATGGATGTATTTGATTCTAAGCCAATACGATGCCGTTCACCATCGTTCACCAGTTACGTCACTGATAAGGTGAATAAAAATACACTCGGTGATATGACGTCTTTGGTGAATTCCTTTAAGCTGCGCCGACCTTGGTCAAAACTTTTCCTGGAGCATCTAACCTCTTATGGACCTTGATCACACACACAATAGTTGCAAAATGGTTTCAAATATTATAAAAATGACTTTCTGAACTAATATGTAATTAAATTATATATTTTGTGGTTCATTAAGAGGTATCATAATTTAGGTGGGAAGCATGAACTAAAATATTCAACTTTCAAAAACTAATACTATATACGTATACTATGAAGTAACTATAATATCATATATTACTGTGGTGTTTCCATTAATTAAACAGAGTTAATGATGTGGTTTCAAGTAACGTTTGAACTGAAAATTTACATTTTGTTATTTAAAGATTTTGCAACCTTAATACCTACAATCATAAAATTAGCAAAATCAAGATTTCGTGGAAATCTTACGTTTCCATGGTATTCATAGTCGCTGTTATAATTATTAAGAATTGTGTACGAGTTCTACAGTATCAGTACTTTATTATTAATATATTTCACTATAAATTATGACTAACATTTCTATATAATGCTGTAAATGCAGGGAAATCTTCTGTATAAAATGCATTTTCAGATTTTGTTTATTTTACACGCAATAGATGCGATTTTTTTTTTTTATTTGCATACGTTTGATAGTAAGACAGTGTAAACTGGAACGCGCAACAACTACGTAAATTCATGTGTGTACGTGAATATCACCAACCCTCATCGGTATTCACGAAATAACCTTAGGGGTCTGACGAAGAAGCTTGAGGGGTTCAACTATGGCCAGGAAAAAAAAACTATAGGTTATACTTGTACCTATCGACTGAATATCTATAAAAAGCATTTTTGTCTTCTATATTTCTTATCAGAAAACGTAATGTTTGGTGTTTTCAAAATATTGGTAAATAATATAAAATGACTTGGGGGGTAAGTTTTGAAGTATAAGCATGCATCTCGCCTTGAACGCATTCCTTCCCTTTGCCATACAAATATTCCTTTCGTTTTTTGGTCCCCTGGAGTCACACATCACAACCCAATACTTTTCTACCCCCTCTCGATCTCTTCCTAACTCTGTTTCCTTCAATATTGGCAAAACTTAGGTAAGTCTAGAATATAGCTTCTTACTAAAGCAGTCGGAACACGTTCATAGAAATTTTCCAAAATGAAAATTATCAATATATACAGATATATTTTCTACCCCTCGTCTTTTTATAACATTAATAAATTTTATTTTTTTGTGTGATAGTGATAAATATATCAACTAATTTAATAATTAAATTAATTATATTTAATTTTATGATCAAATAAATTAAATATTTTGCTGAAGAGTAAAATTTCTTTAATAAAATTTTATTGTCGTTTTACTCTCAAAAGGTTTTATAAATAAAGTTTAAGAAAAAAAAAAGTCTTTCAACTTCAAAGCTTATATACAATCAAGAAAATTTTTCAAGACTAGAAAATTTTTCTACGTTTCTTTTTTTCTTAATAAAATAAAAAGTAAAGCACTTGTTAAAAACTTTGATTATTATATACAAAAGAAAAAGCAAGAAAAAAAAGTAGTAAATTAAGTATTATGAAAAAAATGTATAAACATTTTTATTATTTTATAATGTAGAAAAATAAAGCCAAAAAAAAAAAAAAAAAAAAAAAAAAAAAAACATAAAAAAATAATGCAAACAAGAAAGTTGAATAACGTATATAATAAAACGACGATTTTAATTATTTATGCTCGTATAGCTCATAACTTTTAATCAAAAAGTTTATATATGGAAAATATATATATATAATTTTTATTCTTCTTTTTTTTTCTTCTCCCAGTTTGAAATAAAGTGGTTTACCTAATCTAAAGCAAAGAACGTAGTTTTCACTTGGGAACTGATGACTGAACTATTATACAAGTGCCTCCGTTTTGACCATTATTACTTTTTTTTTTATCACGAGATAAAGAGAAAGAGAAAGAGAAAGAGAGAGAGAGAGAGAGAGAGAGAGAGAGAGAGAGAGAGAGAGAGAGAGAGAGAGAGAGAGAGAGAGAGAGAGAGAGAGAGAGAGAGAGAGAGAGAAGGATTTTATGAGAGAAAAATATTATTATTAGGGTATTATCAATAGAAACTTAAAAACCTACATTTAGTCTTAAAAACGTAAGAACAAAATATAAAGATGCAGAGAGAGCATTATCCTATAACAATGATGTAGTCGCTTCTTTTCTCTTCTTTCTTTTTTTTATTGTTTTACGAATGGTTCAAACATTAAAAAAACAAATGAACGTTATACACGCTACATAATAAACAGAAAAACTATTACGCTATATCTTTCTCTATACAATTTTATATACATTTTCAACCAACCGCTTTTCTTTTATGTAATATAACGTAAAAATGTTGCAATAATTTTTATTAAATTACTTTTTTTTTCTTCTCATATTGTTAAGAAAAAGAAGGAAAAAAAAGAAAGAAAGCAAAATGTTGTTGTTTATTTGAAATTGAAGTCATTGTTCTAACAATTGTTATAAGCGCCTACGTCACGGTTATGATAATATCAACAATGATGAAATAAAAAAACATTTCCATATAACTTTTAAATTTGAATCAAAGCTTCAAAAGTGGAAGGTAGTAAATTCATAATAAATAAAAAATGTTGCTTTAAGATTATTATACACATGGCAATTTCCTTCTAAATGCGATTCGACGCCGTACTGGAGCTATGAATAACATTGCTCATCGTAGTTTTTTTTTTTTTTTTTTTTTTTGCTATTTTATTATCAAAATTAGTTTTTTCTTTATTAATATTTTTCTCGCATACTTAAAAACCTAACTCAACCTGATAGCAAATAAAAATATTGCCAAGTATTTTAAACTGGCAAAATGTGCCATTTTCCCATACCGAACCATGTTGTTTTGTTCTCACATCATGGCGTCCACTTTCATATAAAACCACCCTATATAATTTACGTGGTAATAACTAATAAGTGATCGGTATTAAGGCGTATGCTTTTAAATAAAAAAAAGAGCATATTATATGAGTTTTTACATAAATATATAAATTATATATTATCAGTTTTACTATAATTCATGCTAATAAAAAGACTAGTCATAACCCATATCCAAAAATTATAATGAAAATTGTCTCTACCTTTACTGTGGAAGTGTTCCATAGTATCTCCATTGATGTGGGCAATATATCTATCCAGTGTGTTTTTCACTTGTCATAATGTGCGTAACTAAAAAGTCACATTAATACACCAATTTTATTGAGTCAATCAACTTGTACATGAGTAGATTTACACTTAATTTTAATTAAATCGTTAAACAAAATAATGTTAAGCTCGGTGCTTGCACCTCTCAGACAGTGAATCGAAGTCAGACTGAGCAATAGACACGGATACATCCTTCTCTTTCTTTCTTTAAATCTATGCAAATGTTAGACCGTTTTGACTGTTTATAAGTCAACTTGGACCTAGTGTCTTCCGGTGTGTGAGATACTAAACAAAAAATCATGTGAACTCTTCACCCTCCTCTCTCACTCATTCTCTCTCTCTCTCTCTCTCTCTCTCTCTCTCTCTCTCTCTTTCATTTTTTTTCACTTTGCAGCTTGTTGTGTTATTTGAAACATGTTATTATTTACGTGTTTATAGAACGTGTTATTTACTTTATTTTTTATTTATTTATCATGTGTATTTATTTGATTTTTAATTGTTAATTATTTATTTGCCTACATACATTAATTTGTATTTTATTGTATAAAAAATGCGTAATGTATTCGCTATATTTATAGTAACTTTTTTCTGAACGACCATTAAAAAGTTTCTCTCTCTCTCTCTCCGACTTTTAATCTGTTAATTCTTTATAACCAAGAACATTACAGTACATACTTTATGAGCGTACGTTATATTTTAATGACAAAGTAGGACATAGACACAGAGACAAAGAGAAAGGAAGAAAGAAAGAAAAAAATAGCAGTGTAATAGAATTTGAAGAATATTAACGGCTCACTTGAGACTCAACGCGTCTCGTTTATTTGACGTCATAATAAGAGAAAGTAGAAAGAAGTGAGCGAGAGGAGAAAAGACTAGGACAAGCAAAAGATTAGGGGCGCGCAACACTCCAGTGGGAAACTATACCAAGGTCCAAAATCTTTTGAGGCAATAATTCAACATTATAGTTTCTTCTTCTCACCGCCCCCCCCCCCCTCTCTCTCTCTCTCTCAAGCAAAATGAAAGTAACTCTCTCATCTCTTTCTCTCTATACTCATCCTTGCTTCCCTTTATTCTGTAAGAAGCACAAGATCGGACCACCATGGATATTGACTACAATTATACTAAATACTAGTTTAAGCAATGATAATAATTTCTAAAAGAGGATTTTCAATAATTTTGATTCTATAAGTTGATGATAAACTGGAGAATGTAATTAAAATTAAAGCCTAAAGAAAATATGTTTTTCAAAGAAGTTTAATTTTTATTATATTATACTAAAATTATTTTATTTCTTTTATGAACTTCCTTTTGTAAAAATTGTAAATTATCTGAATACGAATTTTTCATTAAGTTATATCTTTTTAGAATTTAGTAATTTTAAAATCTAATTTTTGTCTCTCGTTTTAAATGAATTAAAACCCTTCCTTTGGGCAAAACAGTACTCATTAATTATGCATTATCATCAAGAGCGGTAAATGAGATCTATTGATTATTTTTAAGCTAGTGGATTTGCAAGAGAGTATTTCATCATTCTCTCTCTCTCTCTCTCTCTCTCTCTCTCTCTCTCTCTCTACTTGACTCTCATTTGAGTCTTATAATTAGCTTAAATGCTTAATTATTAAAGACTTTTTCAAAAAGCTTATTTCACGCCAAGACGTGACAAATTTTACGATCTTTACAACTGCGACCATTTTACAAATCATTGAGTGTCTAATTTTATTAACGATTACATGCATAATTTATTAAACATTGAACTATTTAAAAATATATATATATATAATATGTTTTTCGTTTTTAAGAAAGCTAATGACTTGGACTGAAAATAATAGTATTTTTGCACTTTACAATTTTTGTTCTATAATACAGAATGGTTGTAACAGCAAATAAATTTCCTGATTTAAATATATTTATATAAAATCTTTCAAACCTTTTATTTAAAAAATGCTGTATTCATGTTTTGATTTGTAAAATAGATTTGAAATTAACTCACAGTATTGTTTAAAAAATTAAATTATTTACATCATGGAAGTTAAAATCTCAATAACTTAATTATATCTTCGTTTATGCACATGTTTGTCATAACAAAAGTTAATCTATACGAAAGTTATATACTCTAACTTTGTTTTACATTTTGCTGTTATACAGTAGTTACAGCATATTATAATATACCTCTTTAAAATATATCCTAAAATAAAGATGAAAATAATGAAAATGAAGATTTGAGTAAAACTTTACTTCAGATATTTTTTCTTTTCTATAATTACTTAGTACTACCATAGTATTGATATATACTTATACTGTACGGTACTACGAACATGGTATTTTATTATTTGCAAGATAAACAAAATATTTATGAAAACAATAATATTGAAAGTACTTTCATAGTAAACCATCGGTAAGAAATCAAATATTTATTTTACAAATCCTTTCATTTTTATTATTCATGGTATAGATGTCATAAATAAAGTAGAAATATTTCATATTTTTAAATATTCCGCTGTTATCATCAACAACTTAAACTTTTTTTTTTTTTTTTTTTTTTTTTTTTTATGAAATATATTGCTTCATGTAATGTGAGTTTAAATTTAGATAGAGTATGCTGATGCATTTTGCGTGCAATCTGGTTTTGCTGTGATGTAACATTTGAGATATTATCATGAGAGAGAGAGAGAGAGAGAGTCAACAGCAGTAGTAGTAGCAAAATGCCTGGTTAACGAAAGCATCCGTTTGCCATATTTTGTTCACCACAACCGCAACATCGACGATACTAATATTAGCTATAAATCTGTAAAATAGCAAACATATACATTATAAAATATATACATATATGAAAAAACCTTTACTCTCTCTCTCTCTCTCTCTGTATATATATATAATATTTAGCATGCATTTAAGTATTATCAAAAACCATAAATACAAAATAGTCAAAATACATTAATTTTTTTTTTCAAACATACGTACCTGTTTGAAACATATAAAATTACTTAAAATGTTAGTAAAACTATATAACAAGTGTATATAATAGCAATTTGGTGGTTTATTATTATTATGTATGTAATGTACATAATCTAAAATAAGTTTCTTCAAAGCTATATTAACAATTTAAAGGGAATGAGTGTAACAAATTTTAACTACAAACAACTTTACTATATATGTGTGTGTGTGTTTTAGTGGTTTCACTAAAAATCATTAATGTTTTGTACATTATTAAGGGTGAAATATAATGATGGAAAAAAAAAAACGTAAGTAAGTATATTATATAGTAAGAGAAAATTGTGCTTTTCAATTCAGTTTTGTGAGCTGTAAAAAGTTATATCGTGTCTTTTGTAATCCCTTGTCAATGATTCACAACCTTTTTTGAGGGTTTGAACAAAGTATAAGAAGAAAATAAAGCGAGGAGAGAAAGAAGACAACTCATGAGAACACTCCATGATTTATGTATCCATTCTTTATAGCTATAATATAAACTATATAAAAGCCAGTTCTTAGTATTTTATATAGAAGATACCATCTAAAAACTACTATAGTATCTTAAAACTTAAAGAATGTAGCAAATATTTAATTACTTTCGTCACCTTCACTAAATTGTTTCTAAAAAAAATAAGAGTAAGAATTTGTCTAAAAGTAATACAGACAAGTTTTCTTTTTCTTTTACATTTTAATAGTTTATTTAATATTTTAGTTGTACAAGGAATTTAAAATATTAACATTATTTTCTTACATTTATTTTATATGTTTATTTTTGGAAACTATAGCAAGTATTTTGTTTAAACAAATCATAAATATTAAGCATATTTAACTTTTCTACTTTCTATTACTAAGCGCCAATAATTAATAATAAGAATATATAATTAATACCTTATTAATGCTTTGTGGAAAACAATTCTGTAGTTTACTTTGATATAAATATTTACTTATAAAATATTATCCATAGAAAAAAACAAGTATTTTGATTGTTTTTAAAATTTTTTTTAAGCAGCACTATTTCTGTATTTTATATGACAACTTATTTTATTATTATTTTATATACAAAATGCGTATATTACAGATTTGAACAATGTACAAAATAATTAGCAACAATATATGAAAACTTGATTAGTATTAAAGCAATAAAATGCTTCTTTATAAACAAGATAAAGTTTCTTGACAAGGAAGTTATACAGTATATAGAAACTATTTAGATAAATTACATACTAATGAGGCGCTAACATTTTTTTTTTATCCTTTGTTTCAAACATCAAAGTTTTTGTGGTTGGAAAAAAATGTAGCCTCCCTTATACTGTAAACTTTTTTTATTGTGGTCATGAATATAAGAGCAACAATTGTGTTCAACTTATATTGTAAAACAAAAGCAATTTCAAATTAAAATGCTTCATTATTAGTATTCATCCCTTTTGTCTTAATTAAATTATTATGGTTTCAGTAAAAATATTTTATATACCAAAATTATTGATATTATAGAGGATTCCTGTTTTAAGTTTTATTGTAGTATAAATGAGAGGATTCAAAGTGTAGTTTTGATAATGAATTTCATGTCTGTTTAGAAAAAAATGAATACATAAATAGCATTTAAATAGCACAAAATTTTGAAAGAGTAAGCTGTTTTTTTAATAGGACGACTTCTACAAAAATTAATAAATAAAAAATTAAGTAAAAAAATAAAATGTATATACAATACGATAAAATTGAGAAATGTTCTGTGTATCGATTTATTATATGAGTTTAAAGAAATAAAAAAGAATAGTATTTAAAAACAAAGGATTACAAATATATTTAATTTTACAAAGAAAAATAGTTGTTTAGGTATATTCTAAATTATAAATCGTTCATAATACCGTAGTATAAAATCATTTTTTAATAGACCTCAATATTTTAGCATATAAATGAATGTTTTTTTCTTCACTAGGCGATAAAATTATTTTATATTTCCTTTTTTGCCAATGAATTGATATAATTTTTTATGGATAATAAAAATAATTCATTGTTTTTAGTTTTTATATATCAAAATACAATAACTAAAGCAATAAGGTCTATTATTATTTGTGTTTAAAATAAAATTACAAAACTGCATTATTAACAGTAAAAGAAAAAAAAAAAAAAAAAGTCTAATACTTTACTAATACTAAATAACTGACTTCCTCAATGATAAAAAAATGCAATCCATTACGAAAGGTAAATTAAATGAGAAAAACTAAAAGAGGAAAAAAAGTAATTTAAAATTAAATAAATAAAACGTAAATTTGATTTCAAATAAAAGACGGAAAATATATTATTATTAAATTATAATTCATTCCAGACTCTAGTTTAAACGTGTATGATTTAAATTAAGAAATTTTGATTAATTATTACAAATAGACTGCCAAAATGACGTCAGATAAATAAAATGATGCCAAAGTAAATTGAACAATAACCTCTAATTTGAATTTAAACGGTAATTTATGTAGTTTTGATTATTAATATTATGCTACGTATATAGCTTTATCTTTATTCAGCGTATATAATGACCATTAAAACTGTATAGTACTTAATATAATAGGCCTATACTATTATATTATAATATAATAAATATACATGAAAAAATATACTGATAAAAAATGTTTAATAATTAGCACCCACTTTTAGAAAATATTAATGAAATCAAGTTTCAAACTGCGCAACCGTAATGTAACTATAATAAGTAGAATGTTGATAAGTAATATGTAATTAAATTTAAGTGCATTTAAGTAGAATGTTCGGATTATGCATGTTAATTAATATAATAAACTGTAAATTTACTAGTTAACTCAAATATGGTGTATAGTTATACGTATATATATATATATATCGACGTGGATGCGGCCAAAGGGCGAATCTGCATTTCAAGGTCGCCCCACAAAAGGCGAATCTGCAAATTTGGCCACTCGCACAAAGGGCGAATCTGCAAATTTGGCCAAAATGGTTTTATTGTACTTTTGGATAAAGGCTAAAGTTTTATATGTTCTCTGAAAATTTTAAGGCTTTCTGATAATTATTTTTATTTATTTTAATTATAATTGTGAGCAATTTAATGGAAAAACGTGTTGGTTAAAGAGCGGTGCAAAAGGCGAATCTGCATCGGCAGGGCTGCCAACCTCTTAGTATGGCAACTCAATTTAGAATTTTAATTTATCCTACATTTCGCTCTTATATTGTAATTTCTTTCATTTTTCAATCATAATATTGAAAAATGTAATTATATATTAAAAATGTAAAAACAATTTGCCATTTTATTTAAATAAAATAAAATTGTTTTTAGTATATTTTTGCTGTTTTTGTTGGCTATTCTTCTTTCAAAAACAGCTGTTCGTATCTCCTAAACTTCAAAACTTAAAAAATCTGCCTTTTTTGTAACAATCTTATAAAACCTACTTTATAGAAAAAAGGTTTTATTTTCTTGTCCCGTAAAACATCAAAAAGCTAATTTAAATAATAAAATTTAAAAAAAGAAATGATAAAAGTCATGCCAGGTATAACCTGGCATGAATAAACGATTTAGGAACGCGCATGCGCAGAGCCTTACAATTTTACTATTTTCGAGAAATTTGTAGACTAAACGATATAAACATAAAAATAAATATTACGAAATTGATCAAATAAAAAATATCGACAAAACTAACTCATTAAAATTATTCTCTCTCTTTGCTCTGATTTTTAAAACACTTTTTTTTGTCTCCTGTAAAACTATACAAAAAGCAGATTCGCCCTTTGCTGCAAACTGGCCAAAAGCAAATTCGCCTTTTGCTGCAAACTGGCCAAATGCAGATTCGCCCTTTGGCCGCAGCCACGTCGATATACATATTAGTATAGTAATATTACCAACGTAAAAATGTATAATATTTATTTTAAACCTTGTTTAAGTATGTTTTCTAGATAAAATTAATAACATTATCATAATAAAATATAATCGAAATTAAAAATAATTATAAACAATATATATTTTTAATAAATTATAAATTTTAATATATTTAATTGAAATATTACCATATTATAAATGATAAAATTTACACTATGGTATTCTGGATATAAAAAGGAGCAACATCCTGAAAGTGATGCTTTGAATGAGAATATTCATGTCTTAAATACTAGAAATAAATCCAAATATGCAGAAAAGTTTACATAATAATAATTCAGTTATTATTATTATTTATTTATTATTGTTATTCAGTTTTATCGTTCAAAAGTGTCCGAGACAAATTTAATGAAAAAAATCACTACAGTATAAATATAATAATATCTGGATTCGTTGTACAATGCCGAGGTTATAAACTTACACACGATATTAGGTTTTAATTGGTTTTACAAAAAGTACATTAAAATTCATTTAAAATCAATTATATACTCGTAAAAAATAATACTATTATTCTCTTTTCTCTTTTGCAGGTATGTGCAATTTTTTTTTTTTTTTTTTTTTTTTTTTTTTTTTTTTTTTTTTTGCATTTTATAATATTCAAACAAAAAATAATGAAATTGAAATAAAAATTATTAATAAACTTGAAAATATTATGTTGAAGAAAAAAACATAAGAAACAAATTTTCTCAATAAAGTTCCAACAGAAATTAAACAAAACAGAAAGGTGTTCGTTTTCTAATCAAAGTTATGTTTACGGATCTTGTAATTTGCAAAATATTGTATACATACAGTACAGAGCTTAAAAATTGTTAAAGAGACACTATTGGTCCACGAAATTACAATAGCAAAGTGTGTCTGCAGCTGCATTTCTCCGCCTTCTCAGACTGGTTGTGATTGCAGTGACCAATGACATAAATATAAGCACACCTACTTGACTATGCACACCTTCTCTCTCTCTTCTATATTTCTCTCTCTTTTTTAAGAATCAGTGCTTGCGTGCTCACCAGTCACCAAACACCCGTCTGGTGTATCTCTCTCTCTCTATCTCTCTCTCTCTCTCTCTCTCAGAATCAAAGTATTATGCTTGCTTGCTCGCCGAACACGCGTCTGGTGCATATCTCTCTCTCTCTCTCTCTCTCTCTCTCTCTCTCTCTCTCTCTCTCTCTCTCTCTCTCTTGCTTTCTTTAAGAACCAAAATATTTAACCTGCCTGCTAGACCTGCCGTGTGTTGTTCTCTCTCTAATTTCTCGTTCAAACAAAATATTTATTATAATATGCTTCCTCTAAACTTGTTTGCTTTTTCTCCAGAAAAAATACAATAGTAAGCGATATCATAGAAAGAGAGAGATGGTGCACGTTGGACAAGCAGGCAAGCGTATTATTTATTCTGAGAGTGAGAGTGAGAGAGAGAGAGAGAGAGAGAGAGAGAGACGTGGTGCGTGCTCCAGACGGCTGGTCGGCAGCAAGCAAGCATAATACTCTGATTCTGATAGAGAGAGAGAGAGATAGAGAGAGAGAAGATGTGCATAGTCAAGGAGGTGTGCTTATATTTATGTCGTTGACCACTGCAATCACAACCAGCCTGAGAAGGCGGAGAATGCAGAAGTAGACACACCTTGCTATTGTAATTTTGTGGAGCTGTATTTCCTTTGTTAACATTTTATCTGCTCCCTACTGTACATAATTGTTTATACGTTATGTTAGCACACGGAAAGTAATGTACAGCACTAGGTTTTAAAGACTTAACCTGAATAACCACATAATTTCTCTCTCTCTCTCTCTCTCTCTCTCTCTCTCTCTCTCTCTCTCTCTCTCTCTCTCTCTCTCTCTCTCCACGTTTCTCTTATGCTCTGTAGCTGACCAGCAATTTTCGTGCTTCGTCGCGCACGCTTTTACAGAAGAACACAATGCCTTTTAGCCAGTAGTCTTGCTCTGTAGAAGTAGTTGTAGCACAATCAGCGAGTTTCCTGGCCTTTCAAGCTTTTAGGTCAACAACTTGGGAAGAGAAGTGCAATCTCAAAGTAATATCGCGTTCTAAAGCATATAAGTTTAAACCATAATAAAGATTATGTAAAATCATATTTGCACTATTTTCTCTCTCTCTCTCTCTCTCTCTCTCTCTCTCTCTCTCTCTCTCTCTCTCTCTCTTTCTCTCTTTTAAACTTGTAAGTACAATTAATGGTCTTGATCTGATTAAATGATGAATTATTACATTTTTATATAATAAAAAACTGTGTAATAAAAATATTATGCAAAGTAAAGTTGTAAGCGTTTTAATTTCACATTATCGCGTTTTGTTATGCAGTTTATAAACATAGAGCTTTCAATATTGGGATGCCAATCATTTGGTTAAATAAGAAGATTTTATTGACCCAGGCAGGTCATAATATTTTGAATCGCATCTTATATTATGAAATGTAATTTTTAATCTAATTTTACAGTTTCTGGAAATAACCAGACAGCTATAATATCTAAATACTTCTGACTCATTCATTTATTAGCAATGAAATTTGTCATAAATAAAAATACAATAAATTATTTCTTTATTGCTTATTGTTACATTTAGCGTACCATGGATATTGTATTAGCTTATATAGTATAATTATCTTTTTACATGAAAAAAATATTAAATTTTCTCCATAGCTAACACCATTAGTAAGAGAATACCACGATACTAAAGTACGTCGTAGCTAAAAGATTTGTATATTCCACTGGGAACCATTACGGTGCTATAATGTCGTATGCGGACAAATATTTTTCTATTTGCAGTACACATAGCACACTAAGGAAATGAAACCTACCCCTATATAAAGTTAAGAAGCCTCGAAAGTACTTTTTCTCAAGAATATATTTTATTGAATACTTACTGCAATATTGATTTAGCTTTTGCAATGCTATCCGAATTTTATGTGGCAATATGATATTATTCTTTATTATTTTTAAGGGGGAGTATCTTATTCTCATATTTTTTTTTATGATAGATTTTTTTTATACTCATCACTCATCACATTTTGATGTTATATAGAAATGTAAATAATATAAATGAAATTTGAATTGATTGTATATTTTAATTTAAAAAAAATTTTAATATGAAAGATACATATCAAAAAACAAATTATTAACAAGGAAAACGTTTTTTTATATAATGTTACATTATAAAATTTAAACTCTTGGTAAAAGTGAGATTGGCATTTAAAACAATAGGTTATGCTCCATATTTGAATTAAAAATATCTTGCGCTCGTAATTCTTAGTTGTCACATCTCATGAGCCATATCAAGTAAATCTGGTGTTTGTACTATACGAATTGTTGGTAATAATTAATAATTAGTGATGATGTTCATACATGATGACATTCTTTTCATTGATTATTTGGGTGCTCTGTCAAGGAAACTATATTAATTTTTATACTTAAATAACTTTTTTTTTCTTATTATAATTTTCTAAACAATATACAAGTTTTGCATGACTTTTTCCTCATAGCCACCTTAATAAATAATATATAATTATTAATTATATATATGAAAGCCAAAAATAGGTATTGCTTTTTGGACATATATTATTCAATATTACTTTCTTGTCAGAGTATTTTGTAATTAGTATTTAATGAATTATTACAATATGATAAAATATCATAAAACACAATTATCATATAGTTACAAAATATGTTATTTACTAAACACAGAATATAGAATAATATATAATTATTTAATATCAAAACAACAACCAAATATTTATAGCTCATAAAATTTCCTATATTTTAATTTAATAGCGTTAACATAATTTTGAAATTATTACATTTCCGTCAAAGTTACATTTAAATATTTAAAAAATATATATACAATAAAAATTTAATTTACAATTTCATATTTATTTTTCAAAATCAAATTTATACTCATCAATTTAAAATATAAACTCATTTATATTATGTATATGGTTTACACAAATAATTATTTCATAAACTGCTGTTATGATATGTGATTCTTTTAATCACTTGCATATAATACTATATAAAAATTTCAATCACGTGAAGCCCTTAGGAATGACCCTCACGTGACCCTTGTTATATTGACGAATATAATATAACAAAGTCCCTCATCATTTCAAACTAATCACAGTGAATTATTAATATGGGCTTGACATGCGCTTGTTTTGAGCACATAATGGTACTTCATACTGCCTCACTCATAATAAAATTAGTGGGGAAAAAAAGGAGAAAAAAAAACCGATTACTCTTTTTATTGTGTTTCTCTCTCTCTCTCACTGTACCTCACTGTTTTAAATAATGTTCACCATTAATCACAATTCATATTCAGTAATTGACTTACAAAAGAGTGCTTTAATATTTTATATATTTATTTATATATACTAATAATTCTATGTATTTTCTATTATTAATGTACAAATTGTTCAATGTTTAGCTGTAACCGAAAAATTATATTATATAATTTTTGTTCATAAATTTAAACTTTGTATGAAATTTAATGCAACAAAATAAATTTAATTAATTTTGTTTATAATATATTAATAATATATAATACAATATTTTGATATTTGACATTATTTAAGTTTTACAACATGTTAAATATAATACACGCGTATAGGGTGGTTGCATTCATGTAAAAGTCGACGCCATATGTGAGTTCTGAATAACATAACATGGGCCGGTATGGGAAGCTGACTCATTTGGGTAGTTTTAAAATACTTATTAGTAATATCTTTGACAGCATTGATTCTGTTAATAGGTTGAATTGTGCGACAAAAATGCTATCAACAAAGCAGTATCTGAACACAATCCCAAAGAATATAGCCAAAAATTCCGTTTTCCTATGCTGAGAAATGTTATTAATTTCTCCAGTATGGCATCCGAGCACATTTACGCGATTTTTCATGCACGCATTCTATAAAAAATTTAAAAATTACAACTAGATTTTCATAGATTTAAAAAAATATATATGACACGTACTTTATTTTTATCCCTTTCAGTTAACAAACTTAAATCAGTCTTAAACAGAATTACTAACTTAATTATATTGTAAACCAAAAGTTTCCTAGCCGAATAGAAGACAATGGTAGAAATAATTTATTTCAATTTTAACATTATAGGAAATTAACACATTAATACGATAGGTTTTAAGGTTTTACATCTAAAATAACACATTCAATAATACATGAGGTTATTACGTTTGTTCTCAATTGACTTGTTCGACTTGAAATGAAAAAAAAACCTATTTTTAAATAACATTTATTTGGACTTTATTATTATTTTATTTATCTATACAACATTAATTAAAGTAATAATTTTGCCTAAAGTTTCCTCATATGGGAAAGCTATTGAAATATTATTTTGAGATCTTTACATTAATATTACACTGAAAGAACACATATATCAGACGTTCCGACACTATAGGGTCTATGCATTCATGTTAAAGTCGACACCATGTTGGATAACTCAATAACATGGGTGGCATAGGAAAAAAAATCATTTTGCCAGTTTAAAAACACTATGCAATATTTTTGGGAGCATTAATGCTGTAAATATGTTGAATTAGTATCTCAAGTATGTGAGAAAAATAACAAATAATAAAAAATTAACCGATTTCCCAAAGAAAATTTGCTTAAATGAAGTTTGTCCTATGCTGAGCAATGTTATGCTGGACTACTCCAATATGACCTACAAGCGCAATAAATATGACGTCATCCGCATACACCCTATACTTGTTGACCGCTACAATACCCGCACTGTACCAGCAAACATTTAGAGCACTATCTAAACTGCTTCACCTGCAGTTATTATTTTTATATACGGTTTACAATTATAGTGACAGTGACATATACTTTTTGGTCATAATTTATTGCATTCTGACTACCGAAGTGTTTTTTTACAGTGTACCATATTACTAAAATTGATTTCACGAAAATTGTAGTTAAAATTGAAGTAAATCAGAATTACCTCTTGAAAACTAATATGCTAGTAGCCTGAGTAATAAGTTTGTAAATTTAATTAGTTGTGGAAGGACTTCTCAGCATTTATGATGAAATTTGACACTCTTCAAGTCATTATGATTTATTATTATGCCCTTTTATTATAATTATTATTACATAATAATAACTTATATATGTATAATATATTATGTTATAACAGTTGCTATTATGGTACATTAATAATTTTTTTTTTAGTATAATATAATAAATAATATTTATTATTGTAAAATTTAACAGAAACTTAAAATATTTTTGGAAACTCATTTTTGCAAAAATTTGAAGCCCATATCAACCCCTATATAAAAATTCTTTTCTTTGTTCATTTTAATAGAGTTTTTGTATATAATGTTAAATTTAATGCCTTCTTTTTATTTTTCTTGGGGTCATTGAACAATGATTTTAAACACAATAATATCTTTCTTTTTTTTTTAATTAAAAAAGTTTGTTTTTATTTTATTAAAAAAAATTTTGATGAAATAATTTGATATTTTGTGATAGATAAAGGAGACAATATTACATATTATATATATAAGAGAGAAAGCATATAGAAACCCCCTTAGCAGGTTCGTAACAAACAACCAAGCTAGATTTTAGCTGTGACAATATCCTGGGGATATTTACAGTCAAGACAATGACGAAAGAGGACGGAATCCTCTTGAGTGTTACACCCTTAGGGTAAAAGAATGACAACATAGGGTATGTGACGTCATAACACTCAAATGTGTAAACAAAAACAATAATAATAAGTACTCTTGTGGTAAATAAACCGTATGATGTATAGTATGAGGTAACTTTGTGCCGGAATAGTTATGTAATAATATAAAATTATATATATATATATATATATATATATATATATATATATATATATATATATATATATATATATATATATATATATTAAAAAAGTAACAAAATAATGGCCGAAGAAACATTTAATCTAAAGTATTTTTTGCTAATTCTTCAAAATTTCAGGTATAATCTTCATGTAATCTACTTGTAACATGGACAACCTTTCATACTTAAAGCCATAGACCACATAAAACAACATGTGCTTTTTAATGAATAAACTCGAAATGGTATCTTCAAAACTGATGACAATTTTTACCAGAATGTTGATGTAGCCCCACGAGAGAGCGTGAAAATACTGTAAAGTATGCAATTTGCATGAAAATTCATGTTTATGATGTCAGAAACATGCAAAAATTAGTATGAAAATGTTGCGCGGGTTGTATAAATCAAATTTTCTGATCACTGCTACGGGGCTACTGTTAGGTTTTGAAACAAACTAATGTTATTTATGTAAATCCCATCAAGTGTTTTGTGATATAAATGCTTTTCTCTGGTCTATTCCTTTAATAAATTTTGAAAATCTCATCCGTTGTCACGTCAGTTTTCAATTGAGAACAACTTTGAAGTGTTTGACAATTTTACTGAAAGAAAATAAAACAAAAGAGATACGATATTATTATTATTTTTTATTTCTTTTTATTTCTCATATAAATATATAGTTACTTTATTTATTTTATATAACAAAAAATAACATGCTTCCACGATTTTAATAATTGTTTATTTTTGTTCATTTCAATTTTTTCTTCTTCACATTTTCATATTAAAAGATAAAACAAGAAGAAGAAAGAACAAGAAAGACAGTAAACGATTGAGAAATATAAGTTCTTTAAAATATAATATAAAATGTGATTTATTTCAAATGATTTCTATGTTTTCTTTTGGTTTCCTGATCATTTTCTGTTCATTTCTCTAATAAAAAATGACGTAAAAATGCTTGGGAAATGTAATTTTTTATTCACTTATTTTTGTTACTATTTTTTTAGTCTTCAGTTGTTCGTTCCATTTCAAGAGAGGTTAAATGAGGAATAAAAATAATAATAATAATAATAAGTGGGACATGTAGTTTCCCCCTCCCCCTCATTTTCTTTCATTTTTACTAGAGTTTTATTTTCTTTTTTCTTTTCACTTATTATTATTCAATTTTATTGTACAACAGATAAAGAAAAAATAAGGCTGTATACAGAATTTCACGATAGAATACAGAATGCAGTTTGTTGTTACTGAACTGAACCTTCAATCATTTTTTTTTTTTTTAAATATTCTTTTGCTCAATTTTTAAAAGCACAACATTTATTTAATTTGTCCTAAAATGTTTTATAAATGATAATAAACACCAGCTATATTAAACTTGCATGCAATAAAATACAGGTTAAGTTAAGTTTTTTTAAATGGAGAAGTCTTTTTAATATAAGAAGATAAAAAAAGTTATTCTGTTTATATATTATATACAATTGTACAGTATGTGTGTGTATTATATAATATACAGAAGCAGCATCAAGTTTTGTAGAAAATAAAATAAACAAAAACTATTAAAGTATAGAGATCAACTACAGAATATTGTATATATAAAACTAATTATGTTTTGTCTTTTGTTCTCTCAGACCTTTTCTTGTCCCTTGTTTACCTTAATTCTATTTTAATTGTTCTTGCTATAGTAGAAAATGCATAAACTATGTCATAACAATAAACTTTTTATAATTACAAACTTTTTTCTTATTGTAATGTAGTCTAACAAGTAAGCGTATATATTATATATATATATATATATATATATATATATATATATATATATATATATATATATATATATATATATATATATATATATATATATATATATATATATATATATAATATGAATAAAATTAAATATAAAGTTTGTTTAGTGAAGTGTAAAAACGCGATAAAAGATACAAATAATGTAAAAATAATATTTAAAAATATAAGTCGTGTATACATAGGTGTGTAATTATACTTAAATTAAAAATATATAATACATAATTAAATTATTACAAAAGAATGAAACTTTATTATTTTTTATATTTATATAAGTTCTGCAATGGAATATTTCAGTATTGAAACTTAAAACCATATATACATATAGACAACATGAAACAACATTTTCTTTTTAATGACTAAACACAACATGCGATCGACAAAACTGATGACAATTTTTACCAGAATGCATAGTAACTTCACAAGAGAGCGTGAAAAAACTATACATAATTTTATTATATATTTCAAAATAAAACAGCATCACAAATATTAATTTTATCGATGGTTTCTTATTTAAGGGAGTAGGGTACCGACCTTATATCTCAAAAACTAGAAGTGTTTTGGGTCTAACTTTGGTGTCACTGTATAGCTAAGGGTCATACCTAGACGTGATAAAAATTTTATGATGTTTGACCGTCCCGAAAAAAAGAGAAAAATTATTGAAATTAACATTGGGCCTTATGGGCTTTAAATTTCAAAAAAATCATATAAAATTAATTTGCACGGTGACCCCCCAAAATTTTTATGTATTTGAAATTGTTTCAAGCTGAAGTCTCATTATGCAAAATTTCAGCTTTTTTTGACGAGAAAAGTTTGAGTGTAATCTAATGGCCGACGTCGGTCCCCTACTCCCTTAACTTCTAACTGAAAGCATATAAACTTAAAACTTAAATATATTATCTTAGTATGTAAGCTTATACTTAAGCAAATTATTTTCAAATCTCATCTAAAACATTTATGTTTTTATATTAGCAGTATGGGCTATCAATGCTCATTTTATTTCATTATTCTTAAGTAACACTGTTTCAATAATGATAACAATAAAATCAGATTTGTGAGCCTTATTTATAACTTATAATCAAATCCGCTGCAGTACCTCATTATACAGTCTTACACCAATTTCAAATATTGTAGCATTCAAGTATTTTACCCATAAAAACCAGGTCACCTTGTCATTATATCAGCTTAAAAGTTTTACATTTGAGTTGAGTAAAGTTCAGTTCCCACGATGCAAAAAGTTTTGACTGTCAGTGTAAAAATGCTACTTTCACCTTCATGCACTAAAATCTTTATGTTTTGAAAATAAAATAGGCCACATAAATAATTTGTATATTATCATATTTAATAAGGAGATTCTGATTTATTTTCAACTTAAAGCCCTTGTCAACTTACTTTTTTATCATTTAGAATATTAGACTGATAATTACCATACCTTAATATCCATGAATTAGACACCATCACGTTAATTTTGTATTTATTTTTGTTTATTTTCCTTTTTGCGGTTATATCACGTATCTGACGTCACATTGTACCGCCGCCAATCACAGTCACCGCTCTGGTCACGTGATAAATTTAAGACCCTCCCTTAAGTTCTTTACCCCTATCACGGCCCCATCGGTACATTGTGACGTCATATACGTGATATAACCGCAAAAAGGAAAATAAACGAAAATAAATACAAAATCAACGTGATCGTGTCTAATTCATGGATAATAAGGTATGGTAATTATCAGTCTAGTATTCTAAATGATAAAAAAGTAAGTTGACAAGGGCTTTAATATAACTGCATAACATTGAATTAAAATGCAAAATGGTGTATCAAATTTCAGTTTATCGTATCACTATTTTAATACAATAAAATACATTATATCATGATATGTATTATAACGCTTGTAGTTTGTAATAACTCATAATGAAGAAATAAACATGTCGATTCGTGCATGATGCTGTCAGAACTTGTCAAATGCATGGTTCATTCATTTGTTTTCATATAACAGTAACATAATAATATAAATACTATTGTTCTCGCTTATACACTATGCTATAATAAATACACGAAAACAGTATTATTTGTATCATTTTATGCAATGATGAGCATTTTCAGCTAAACATGATATTTTATTTCATAATATATAAAACGTTATTATTATTTTTATATATTTATTATTTTATCTTTTACTGTATCTTTGCAATACTAAAGAAATAGTGATAGTGACCTATTTAAACATTAATATAAGTGTAGTTTTTAACTTTTACAATAAAATTACTTATTAATGCTCTACTTTTTATACCAATTAGTTAACTAATGATACTTGTAACGTTTATTGTTAAACTGCTCTATAAACTGTCTCGGTCAATAAAAAAAATAATAATTGATAAAAACGTACAATTTCAACATTTTTATATTATTATTATTTTATTTATTTTGATACATAATTTGTTTTTTAGAAAATTTTATCAAGGCGCAAATTGCATTTACCAACAAACAGTATGTTTTCTCTCTATTTTCCGTGTGTTGATTCCTTTGCCTGAGTTAACACGTCGTAGTTTTGGTGCTCGTCTTTTGTAATTGAATTTCATGTTATATATATAAAAGGAAGTGAGTGAACGAGCGAGCGACTTTTCCATCCCAAGCTTGTCAGCTGCAAAACTAAGAAACTCTTTTACACACAACGAAATCTCATTTTTTTTTTCGTCGACTTCATTTTTTCCACTTAAAATTTGTTAAAAAAATAATATATATAATATATAATATATACGAATGTTTTCATGTTTTTGCGTAATACCTACATACATACAACATAGAGTATTAAAATTAATAAAGTCTCTCTCTCTCTCTCTATCTCCTCTTTCCCTCTCTCATGTATACATACGAATAGTTCATTAAAATTTGACGTCACGAAACAAAAAGTCATGTGACATCAACCAAATTAATCACAAATAATATATCTCGTATGCAAAACAATGACGTTGAAAAAAAAAAAAAAAAAAAAAAAAAAAAAAAAGAGGCAATAATAATACTATCACATGTACAACAATAATAAAATAAAATTTTAGCAATGTAAACAACAATTCTATTATTATTATTATATTTTTTTATTGTTTGTGACTTCAAAAGTTGACAGTTGTTATATTCACAAGGAATTAATTTTAGAATAAATTCAATATTATAAATAATATGTATATATAGGGATTTTGTTGCAAAAAGCCTATCAGACTTTCCATCCCAGTGACAACGTTTTTCTCTCTCTCTCTCTCTCTCTCTCTCTCTCTCTGCTACAAAACAGCAATCATTGTTATCAGTCTACTCAATATAAGCAAAGTGGTGGAGTCTGATAGAAAATAAAATCATAATAAACTAACTTTGTATTGAAAAATATATATAATAAATTTTTTGTTTTTATTATTGTTTTCCTTTTTTTTTTTTTTTTTTTTTTTTTTTCATTTATTGTTTTACATTATTTATTTAAAACTTATTTTTTGTTTCAAAAATTATTTATTGAAATAAAACATAGTTTTTGTTGTATATTTTATTCAATATAATATTGATATGACTTTTTTTTTTAAACGTATAATATTAATCTCTGTTCTGTTGTTCATATATTTGTATTGTAAAAATATCAAATTCTGCTATAACAACAAATTTCAATTTATATATATATTTTAGTTTTGTATACCATTTCAATATCAAACACTTTTATTAACAGTTTGTCTTACTTGTAATATAGAGTAAAATTTCAAGAAACTGATATTTTGTATTAAAATTGGTAACGTAATATAATAACACACCAATAAAATGAATAAACTTTTAAATGTGAATATTCCATTTAATGGATGAGCAAACCTCAGTATTCATATTAATAAAATCCATGCAATAACTTTTTTTTTTTTTTTTTTTTTTTTTTTTTGAAAAATATTTAGTATCATTTAATGTTTCTTATTTTTAAGTAAATAATATACATTTATGTGTGCGGTTTATCAAAATTTTTAGGTAATTTAAAGACCTTACGAATTTCAAGACCATAAGATTTCTTAGCATATTTAAGAATTTTAAAGCCTTTAAATGACTTGAGTGCTTTGATGAGTTGCATCTTCTACTGTATATTCCTTTAATTGAGAATAGAAGAAAAAATGTTTGTATTATAGGTAACCAAATAATCTTTCTCCATTTTTTATATACTTAAAATTATCAAAATAACTTCCTAGTGTATTTTATTCCAATACTTTCTATATTATAGGAAATTTCTCTCTAACTATATTACAGGAATTTGTTTCTTCTGTAAACTGAATTGCTAGTAGCTATATAAATACCTACAACTTACACACATATTCTGTAGATCGAAACCTTATAACACACATACAGACAGATAGATGTGTATTCATACACCTGCCAAGGATATTGCTTTGCATATTATGGACAATGCTAACGTTACACAAAGAAATGGCACCCACACAGAGAGAGAGAGAGAGAGAGAGACTTCAAGGAAATGAAAATACTTTAACACACATATATATATATATATATATATATATATATATATATATATATATATATATATATATATATATATATATATATATATATATATATATATATATACGTCAAGTTTGACATGTGGCAATATATAATAAACAACAAAATAGCATGCAGTCAGTAAATTAAAATCTTCTTTCTATATTCTCTTTTCTCATATCATTTTAAACGAAACTATAAACATGACTATTAGAAAAGAAACTATTGTTGTAAATTATAATAATAAAATTTCTAAGTAAATATGCAAAAAAAAAAAAAAGTAAATATTTTAGTTTTCATATTCAAAGTATTTTTATTTCTGGCTATAGTTTCAAGACTCGTACGGCCTTTCTTACAAGATAAACGCAGGCAAACGGGCAGCCTCTGTTGTTTCAAACATTTGTTCTTATTCAATATATTTTAGGTATTGTTTGAAACATTTTTTTTTTTTGTAATTTTCTGGACCTGTGAAGCATTGTAACATAGTTAATAAACTTAAGATTTCTTGGACTATTATGATATAAATTTCTTTAGATTAAAGGTACTTAAGTTAGCAATATGAATAAGATTATAGAAAGTTCAAAGAAATATAAGTCTTTCAACTTAAAGTTTTAATGGACTTTTTTTTTTTTTTCATTCAAGTTTTTTTTAATAAAGAAATAAACTTTATTCCATCATAATTAATTAAATTTAGCTTTGATGATAATTAAGTCTACTATACACTCTAACATGTAGACCAGAAATAATTTGAGAAGTATGTTTTTAATATTAAAAGTTTGAAGTATATTTACTAAGCTTTTTGCATATTATCTTGAAGTAGCCAAAAGCAAAATCGTGGGCTGGAATAATATTCACTTGTTCTCTCTCTCTCTCTCTCTCTCTCTCTCTCCCTCTCCCTCTCTCTCTCCCTCTCTCTCTCTCTCTCTCTCTCTCGACATAAGAGTTATAATATATGTGGAGAGAGAGAGAAAGAGAACGTAACGTTAAGTAAAATCCACCCGCAGCTGTGGTTTGACGCTTACTGATCACAGAATAGTTACAGCAAAAGCTATTAAGTAATGAAATGGTTCAAGCTCAACTTTAATCAATCGTCATAATATAAACTTACACATCAGGTATAAAACGTTCTTCACCTTACTCACTCTACGATTCTATATTATAAACTCTAGCTCGTTCTATAAACTACACTCAAATATTGAGCCAGCTTCGAAAATGTTCCATTGTGAAAAACAGCTACCTCGATACATTTAATCGATAACAATAAAATTGCAACACATATTTTTTAATTTATTTAAAATTAAATATTTTATTGGTCTTGTGGTTGCTATATTATATGTTTAAATATATTTTAAGTTACAACTAACGATATAAACAGTACTTATAGTGTGATAGCAAAACGAATGTTAAAAAACTTTAAATTATTTTAATTTCAAAACATAACACTAACATATAACCTCTTTTCGTATCAAGATAAATAACAAAGTAATAAAATAGCTATGTCATGCCATGATCAAATTTTACTAAGCTTCGTTTAAAATATGAAAATATTAAAATGCAATTAATTTGAAAAGTTTGAGAGCTATATCTTAAAATGTCACTTGAAATTGTGTAATAAATAGTATTGCATTATTGGTATACTGTAGTATAAAGATGTTACTCCCTCTAATTTCTATGCATTGACCTAGTATTGGAGTAAAGACGTTTTGTTATGATTTTATTTTGTTTACGTCACTTCTTCTTACAATAATAATCCTCTTTCGACATTTAATCATGTCTGTATGCCATTACATAAACAACTTAATACGAATAAATCTACTCAGCTGTAACGAGCTTTAAAATATACATTTCAGTCAGTATACTAATTTCATAAAATTTAAAGACATTTTTAGAACTAAAAATTTAGCTTTTAAGATAAAAGAGATCATTTTGTACGTATGGTAAAGAAAAAAAAATCGACGATAAAAATAAATGTATAAAATGAGTAGCGTTATTAAATTAAATTTGTAGCGTTATTTTCAAAATATCTATGTGGTTGTATTGGTTTTTCATAACCATTTATAAATTGATTTTGAACACGTTCTTATTGATTTCAGCTGATTTAAGAAATGTGTATTTAACTTCTTTAACAGTTTTATTGAAAATACTTTTAAGGCGTATATGAAATATACAAAATTACTTTTATTTTATTTTTAGAAAACTTAAATATTTAAAGGCGTAGAACACCTTTAATAAAAAAAAACTTGTCAAATGTCCTAACATACCTAAATATCAACTAATTTAGCCGAAGTCATTGATTTCTAATGTATTTTCCATTCACAAAATGACAGCTGCGGGTTTATGACGTCACAGATCACTTGTTTCCACGCACGTCGACCAGTGAGCTGTGACGTCATAACCCCGCAACTGCCATTTTGTGAATGGAAAATAAATTAGAAATCAATGATTCCGAGCAAATCAAAGTTAATATTTAGTTATGTTAGGATATTTAACAAGATTATGGTTTAAGGTGTTCTACGCCTTTAATATATAACCATCTAATGGACTGTTCACACGGAGCAATATTTTTACACAGGAATTGCAATGAAAATGTATAATAGTTTAAAACGGAGATTCAAGTAACCAAATGTATCGCACAGAGTGAAGAGGAACCGTTGATAAAATACAATAATTTGCACTGTTGCGGAAATATAATAAAATTATCATTATTTAACTTTCCTAGATAATTATAAAATATCATAATTAGTAAATAATAACGTACACATATTTGTTTTGAAGAGTAATTTTATTTAAATTAATAATAAATAATTATGTTATATATTTTATATAAGTATTTTTTGAACAAAATATTATTTTGTTTGATAAATATATTTTTTCTATTAAAATTAATTGATATAAAATAAAAACAATATTTGTATCAAAATAATATCATAATTAAAAATTAATATGTATAAAATAATTGAACTAAAATCACAATTACAATAATTATTATATTAAAATGTAAAATTTAAAATGTTAATAAACAACTCACACTGGAATGTGTTAATATAAACTGCGTCAATTGCAACAGTATGCAGTGTAAACTTTAATTATTTATTCAATCGATATAGTTTCATTAATAAATGATTTCTAAACATAATGTTATATTATAATATAACATTATTTTACTCTAATGTAATGTTTGTAATAGTGAGGGAATTCTTGATTTGATTAAATTATATAGTTAGCTGCACACTGTATATATATATTTATATATATATATATATATATATATATATATATATATATATATATATATATATATATATATATATATATATATATATATTATATACGTATATATATATATATATAAAAAAGGTAGAATTTTATTAATGTGATGCATCTGTATCTAGAAATGAAAGGGGAATAAAATTCTCCTGTGTACAAGTGTTACTGCAGCAAAACGCCGCACATACTACTATACTGTACATGCCTAGTAGTAGGTATATCCCAAGGGGTAAAGACACACGCTTTAACTCTCTTTTTCTCTCTCACCAACCGCAAAATCTACTAATTCTTTATGTCTAATTCTTTTTACGTCTCACTTCAGTTTCAATTCCTAAGAGAATTTTACAACTTTATACTGTCCCCTGACCAGATTATTTTCTCTTTTTTTATATATTATTTTAAACTATATTATTAGCAATAGCTAGCTTTTTTATATATATATTATAGATATTTTAAACTTTTTCTCTATGTTATTATTATTAGTCAGTATATTTTATGTTGTATAAGTAAATTATATAAAGGTTAAACTTCTATAGAGAATTAGAGAACATATGATCGTTTCTTATCGCATGTAGGGCGTGAAGCATCAGAGAATGCATTTAGTTTTAAATGTTATAGACTTTGTAATAAGCAAAGATCACATCCATCTACATTATATCAATTTTTAAAGCTTTACGTAATACTGAAGCTATATTTTAAAGCCAATACTTTGCTTTATTTAGGCCGTTGTATATATTATATATTTTTTAATTATTATATTCTTTTTTGACATCTTAACTATTTATATTACCAAAATAATGTAGAAATTTATTGCTATTTTTACTGTCATTTATTGTGAATTAATTTGGTTATATAATTCATTATGCCAATTGAATGGTTGATGAAAATGTATACGATAATATCAGTACTTCTTGAGATCAAATTAGTGTAAGGTGGAAAATTATGAACTCTGTGTTAACCTTTTATATTGAAGTTTATATATATATATATATATATATATATATATATATATATATATATATATATATATATATATATATATATCGATCTTCTCGCGTCAACATGAAGCAACTACACTTTACAAATTTCTGAAGAATGAACGATCTACACTTTACAAATTCGCGGCTACCTGAAGCTTCTGCTATATAAAACATGTAGGTGAAGCTCCAAGTAGACGCAAATTTGGAAAGTGTAGATCGTTCATTCTTCGGAAATTTGTAAAGTGTAGTAGCTTCATCTTGACGCAAAAAGATCGATTTATATATATATATATATATATATATATATATATATATATATATATATATAAGAAAATACGGTTGTCAAAGCCCTCACTAATTAGTTAATTATTACAAATTATACCTTGAGATTATATAAAATTTAAATAAATAAGCAAGTATAGTTATTTGCACTATTTTTATTTATCTTTATTTTATTGATGCTTATTCAATTCAAAATAGGCTTTATTGTATAAAAAAAAAAACACTATGTTTGGGTTTAAGTCATTTTTCAAGTATCCTGCAAGATAGGCAACAAGGTGGGCACTGCTATAATGGTCGCAGCATAACTTAACCATAGAACGTATACATAATACAATATTTATGTTGAACAATGAAACCCCTTTAAATTGAAATAAAGGAGGTTCTTACCGGTGTACTAGTAAACTGCAAGTCACCTTGTGGTCTGCTCTAGTTGCGAGGAGTATACAGCTAAAACGTGTGTGCATACTCTCTCGCCGATAAAAGTATAAAACCGGAACAAACCGGAACCGTGTTTCCGAAACCTCTATTTAAAGAAATACGTGTCAATCTTTAATCATATAGTTCCGATAATGTCGGGATTTATTCTTTTGTCGGTGCAAGTAAACTTACTACCTACGTACCGAGTCCGATATAGCACACTATGTATGTCGTATACGTAAAAGAATCATCAAAAGAAATTTTTCTACATGAATTCCTTTTTTTTTTTTTTTTTTTTTTTTTTTGTATATTTCATTCATTTTTACTGAAAAAAAACATTGTTATTGTACACATATTTAAAAAATGCACTCATGTTTGCATCTTTTACATTTTTGAAGTCTTGTTTCACATTATAATGTTTTTATAAGATATATTATATTATATAAATTGAAATGCTTTATAGTATTTTTTTTTTGTCTGACATTTCAATTTAAAATAATAATAAAAATATAACTAATATAACAAAACACAAGATTTTATTGTTTATTAAAAAAAAACTCTTTAATATATGAACTCATTTATTATTCTATTAAATATTTAATATCATGTATAGAAATAATTCCATTAAAAAAAAAACTACATGTTAAAAAAATGCTATTGATAAGGCATGTTAATGTGTGTAATTATATTAGTTGTAATGACAAGTTGGTATTCACTTGTCTCCCTTGGCATAGAGTGGTCAATGTTTTGTGTATGTATGTATCAGAGAAAACAATGGAGAGTATTATTATTGAGGACATTCCACTTGCACACGGCTAACTTCCCAGGAGAGTACACCTCTCTCTCTCTCTCTCTCTCTCTCTCTCTCATACAGACAATTATTCTCAGAACTACTATAAAATGTTTCTCACTAAATTTGTTTGTTTTATTTTTATTAATCCAATCCCTTTTCTCAATATCTTAGTAAATACTTCAACATAAATTCTCAAACTATTCTAAATTAAAACCAAAGTTCACGGTTAAGAATTACATTATTTTTATTAACTTACGTATACTCTGATTCAAAAACTTATAATTTTTATATTTTTTATTAAAATTGAAGCCATACTTTTGTTTTCACAATTATAATAATCCTCTTATAAATATGTTAACTACTTGCATTGAATTTATTACTATTGAAATATTTGTGCCAATTTTTTAATGAGAAATTCTTATGAAAAAAATCACACTCATAGTTTGAATCACAGAAAAATTTAATCTTGGTTGAGTTTACATTAAAGTTTAAATCTACAAAAAGTTATAACTGATTGTATTCTACTTAATAGAATAACCTATAAATTCTTTTCCAATAAAATTATATTGATCTATGACATTTTTTTTTTGTCTTAATTTTATTATTTGTGATAGTTTACTATTATGAAATAAAATTTATACCTATATTAAACCATAATTTTCCACTTGCATTCAAGTATGAAATATGCTCTAGTAATTTCATGTGTCACATCCTCTTGCACAGATATAGCTAACATAATATGCTTTGCTATTATACTACAGTGTTTAACAAACCTTCCTACTGGCAGCTGGAAAATTAATCACTGTGATTCACTATTTGCATCTTGTGTAGAACAATGGTGCTATTGTCAGTTCACTATTATCACGCTCAACTAGACACCCAACTTTGAAGTTTGCTCTCAAGTCATCCAAAGATTTTGCAAGGTTTAACTTAATGATGTAACCAAAAACTAATAGTACACAGAAACAATAATAACATAATGCTATGTTACAAATTTGCAGAAGTTACTATGAAACTATACTTTCAATTGCAGTTTTAAATACAATTTTAGTTCAGTGAGGCATATTTGGTTTAACATGCCCTTACTTAATATAATACTATGATATTATTAATTGTTTCAATCATTTAACTAATTTATAGATACACGTAGATATCCCTCATTAAAAAATGTTTTAAGTCAACAAGCTAAACCTGAGCGTTGCAAAATGAAGCGTAGTTAATAATTTTTCCTAGGTTAGGTAAACACTTCATTTGACATTTATATTACCGTACATGTCATAGGGTGTTAAAAAAAATAGGTAGCTGATTTTCTCTTACAGATTCAAAGTGCTAGCTGTCTTTCATCAATGAACGTAATGTTAGCCTCTCACCCCCGCATCAGGAAACTATATATCAAACAAACTACATTGAAAGTTTTGATAAATACGTAATATCAAACCAATTAAATGTATTATCAATAGAAACTTTTTTGTTGTTTTATTTTCAAAAAGGAAATTTTTTGCGGTAAAAAACAGTTGAAAAATGTTGAAAAATCATTATTATTTTTTTTTTTTAATGGTAAAAAAATGGTGAAAAATGATGAAAAACATAAAATAGTCTAAAATTGTTTATTTATACTTCATGTCTGCACACTTGTCACGATTGTTGAAAAAAAAATACACGAAAATAATGACACCAAATTGCTCTATAAAAGGCTAATCTGGGTAAGAATAAAGCAACAACAAAATAAAATAATAATAATAATAAACTCATACTATTAATATAATACTTAATAATTCTTGCAGCTGATAGGAGTGCATTAAAGATGGAGAACATACAAGTGACCATAGCTGGGAGGTGGTGCCACCCTAATCTCGGCTGTCACATGGTCCATCTCTTCTAAGTTCCAAGGTATGGCAAACCGGGGGTAGCCGACGCAATCAGCCTTCATTAGATTCGACCAATACATTGCTACGGTTGAACAGCATAACAGCAAAAGAGCTTAACGTGTCCGAGGCCGCAAGCCAAAGTTACGGCTCGCGTTCCCGTAACTCAGAGGCACCCCAGCGGTCTGGCAAGCCTGGGGTGAAGGGGCTCCGGCCCGCCGATGTAAGTTATCCAATGTTGTATTTTTGTACTTTTAATGAAATTTTGAAGCAATCTACAAACTTATTTCAGCAAGTTCATAGCAAATGAAATGAAATAACGTTATCGATACACCGATCACAATAGGAAAAACATTGAAACATAATATTTTCAAATGGCATGTTAATATGAAATTACATATTGTTTATTATTTTTTTACTCTATAATAAATATGAAAAATAACACAAAACATCAGGTTTTTATATTGCATAGAGTATAATTATAAAGATGACATAATTTACAATGTAATTTATATTTAATTAGAGTACTGTATATAAAAAAATTCTTACATAGAAGTAAAAATAGTCTAATGTTTTTTTGTGTACTGACTTTGTATTATTAAAGTATGATAACAATATACTGGTAAATTTTTTTTTTACAATTATTATAATTGTTTTTTTAAACGAATGAACAAATAGAAACTTCTATTGTACAAAAAGGAATGTTTTTATAATAATTATAATTATTATTTACATTATATAAATATTATTTATAGCTGGATATATATATATTTTTTAAATAATTAATTTAGATAAACAATTAATTATGTTATAAAAAGTAAAAAAAAAAATGATAATAAAATAAAATCAATCAATATTCAATCCCACTGCATCAATTAATAAAGAGTATTAATGAGATGCAACAACGATGTCATAAATCAATGCATATCAATTATACAATTTACGATGTATATATTGCCCATAAGTCTCAATTATTTTGTAATAAATGTTCCTAACGGCTATTTTAACCTAATTTAATATATCAACAACAAAATAGCTCTTTCAGATTAAATTTGAAAATAATTTTCCCCTTCTCTTTTATTCTCTATTTTAATATGAGATAAATGAATAGAGTAAAATTTTATATAAAATATATTGCCTTTTTTTTTTTTTTTTTTTTTTTTTTTTTTTTTTTTTTTACTGCAGAAATTTATATTCATTATCATTCAGTTTGTCATTTGACTTTGATTGCAAATTGGCTTCGGAAATAAAAGTTAAAAGCTATAAAAAGTTCTACACATACAACAATTATGATACAAAGTCAAATATATATGACATGCCCAGAACAAGAAAGAAAATGGTTTTAACCGGATGTACAGCTCTGGCCAAATGTTTGAGAACGATTTGTATAGGCAACCACACTATGTTATCTTTATGTGAAAACGCTGCAGCCGCCGCTGCCCCGTTCTTAAACTTTTGGCCAGAGCTGTACCTACTTTAATGCATCTTGTAGTTAAAGCCATTTAAGCCATAGACCACATAAAACAACATGTACTTTTTAATGAATAAACTCAAAATGGGATCTTCAAAATTGTTGACAATTTTTGCCAGAATGTAAATGTAGCCCCACGAGAAAGCGTAAGAGTACTGTAAAGTATGCAACTACAGAAACATGCAAAAATTAGTAAAAAATGTTGTGCGGGTTGCATAATTTGAAATTTTCTGATCTCTGCTACGGAGCTAAAGTTGGGGTTTGAGACAAACTAAATTTATTTATGTAAGTCCCATCAAGTATTTTGTGATATAAATGCTTATGTTTTCTTCTGGTCTACTCCTTTAAGTAACGAAGACTTAATTTCATAAGAATTAACTCAATAGTACTGCAAATAATTTGCACTTATTAGATATTTAGAATCTTGAGAAAAAAGGTTGAAAGAAACCATTTTCTTTTCAGTTTAGGGTGAAATATAGAATTTTCAAATATTTGAAGAAAAGTAAGAAACAAATTATGAGAAATAACATGAAATACGAAAATAGCAGTACTGCTATTTTAATCGTGTCACTCATGTTTAAATACAAAACGTCAAAAAACGTGATTTAAATTTATATTCGATATCGAGACGAAATAATAGTATACACAATATGACGCCAAATAATATTTTATTCTTTTTTATATATCTTTAATCAACATGAACTGCTTTTAAAATTTTAAGTCTGAAAAGGTTGAAAAAAACACAAAAAAAAAAACACATTAAAATATATATTGTAACGAACGTGACATGAGCATGACAAATTCTTTTTAGGTGTTAAAGATTCGTGAATATTTTAGTCAGATTGATCACGAATACATTACTTTCTATACCAACATTACCAACACATATACTTCTTGTGTAACCTCTCTCTCTCTCTCTCTCTCTCTCTCTCTCTCTCTCT
>OX439131.1:25733402-25865902 GCA_949318235.1 Ecdyonurus torrentis
GTAAAAATAAATTAAAGGATTTTTTTTTATTATAACTTATGATAGAAATATTTGATGCGATATCAGAGGACAAGACTTGTAAGGGGGAATTTCAATGAATAAAACAAAGGTAATTAGAGGAACGAGAGAGAGAGAGAGAGAGAGAGAGAGAGAGAGAGAGAGAGAGAGAGAGAGAGAGAGAGAGAGAGAGAGAGAGAGAGAGAGAGAATCTCATCAGCCGGATGATCTGCATTAAAAACCTGTCCCTTTTCCTCGTGTTTTTACAAATAAAATCAAAATTACCATTATCCTACACTATACAATGAAATCAAATTATACAGAAAAAAAAGGTGAAAAACACCATGATAAAAATAACCCTACAGTATTAAACTCTCTCTCTCTCTCTCTCTCTTTCTGTTATATATATATATATATATATATATATATATATATATATATATATATATATATATATATATATATATATATATATATATAAAAAATCAGGGAAAGAGAAAGAAGATGGTCCATATAGTGATGGTGTTGGAGCGTTAGGTAATTGGTGTAATTTGAGCGTAGGCATGTCCGAGTAAGCGGAGAATGAGAACGAGAGAGAAAACGTATGTGCCAGATGTTGCCCTTGCTTGTTCCATCAGTAGAGCGCACCTGCATCCAGCTAGCCAACCAGACCAGCCAGCTTGAACTGTACACTCTATAATATACTGGAGAATACATATGAGAGAGAGAGAGAGAGAGAGAGAGAGAGAGAGAGAGAGAGAGAGAGAGAGGAACGAGTGATCTTCTTCATTGATCCAAAAGCTAACCAGAGCAAACTATAATCATATTAACAAGAATCATTCAATTAAACTACTACATAAATACGTCATGAATGTATGTTGTATACTATATTATACTGTATTACATAATGTGTTAATAAAATGCACTTTCAATTTAACCTCATTAATTATAATTCATCCCATCAAAATACTATTAATTAGTAACGTATTATTTAATCTAAATATTTTATCAACAATGCTATTAATTTCATCAATTTAATTACAAGACTGTGTTTATCTTCAATATTTACAGCATTAAAATTTATAATTTTACAAAATACAGATTCTTCCCGTTTTACAAGAATACTAATTAAAATAATCTTGCAACATTTAATAAATATTTGATTGAAAAGGACGTAACTTAAAAAAATAATAATATTACAGTACCTATTTAAAATGAGTCTAGAAATAAAAAATCATTTAAAAGTGAATTAACAGCAATACAAATACTTGTAGAATAAGTTATAAAATTGCATACTAAACATATTTTGAAATGGAAAATATATGGTATCTAAATGTATTATAAGAAATTCCCTTTACAAAAATCCTACAAACAAAGTATACATATGAATATGAATAAAATATCATACACTGCAACTTAAGTTTTACATCTAAAGCAAGGCTTATAAAGTATCTGTATAAACTTTGCATCTAAACTATTTTATAAATATAATATATAAATATAATATAATATTCTACCTACAGCTTACATACAAAAAAAAAAAAAAAAAAAAAAAAACTCGGAAAGAAAGTATCATTTTTAACAAGGCTTTCTCCCCCTATATTTTACATAAAATTCTCTGACAATGTTCCTTTGTGATTGACAAGCTCATGACGTCAACACAGGGATAACATTCAATTCCCTTCTACACTAGAAGATATTAGCACTCAAATCGTAAGCTTGCATCTATAAAGAAATAATATCATTTTCATATAAGAAAAAAACATATTCAATATTATATATTTTTATAATCATTACAATAACATCAATTATGTTTACAATAAAAGTAAAAATATTCTTTGTAATATTTAAATTTGGTGCTCTACATTTAATTATAAATATAATATTCACTCTTGAAAGTTTATATTTCTATATCTCTTATCAAGTCCTCTCATATATGAATTTAAACAGAGTATTATATATTTAGAAAATACGAAATTTATGTATAGTAGAGTAGAGTAGAGAGAGAGAGAGAGAAACTCATACAAGAGTAAGAGTTTAAGTTTTGTGAGTCAGAGAGTGAGAGTAAATGAGTGAGCGAACGAGCGAGCGTGTTTGATGTGATTAATAGCTCTCAACTTGATTAAATGTATATAATAAATTAACATAGTAAATACTCAATCTTGTATAATGTTTCATCAGTTATAATATGGCAAAAACGAAAAACTTTGTGTGTATAATATATATATATATATATATATATATATATATATATATATATATATATATATATATATATATATATATATATATATATATATATATATATATATATATATATATATATAGTATTTGTAAAGCTAACATTATATACCACATATATATAATCATTGCATAAATAAGTTGAAAAAAAATTGTCCAGAGGGGGTTTCAGTTTGGAAGTAATACACCTACTAAATACGAAATATATTATACAAATATAATGCCTCACCCACCCCCTCTCATATTCCAAATTTTCACGTAGACAGTATGGTGAGAATGAGAATGAGAGAGAGAGAGAGAGAGAGAGAGAGAGAGAGAGAGAGAGAGAGAGAGAGAGAGAGAGAGAGAGAGAGAGAGAGAGAGAGAGAGAGAGAGCATTAATTATATCCCTATTTTTACGCTTTATATCATGCTAACACTATTACATAAATTTCATGCATATTTCTTTCTGCCTGCCAACCACTTCGTACCTATACAATTTTAAGGCAAATAGTTTTTTAATTTTATATTTCTTTTACAATCAGGACCATCGTATCGGTAGGTTACATCATGACAACGTTTCTAGTCTACATGAACTTTGAATTTCGTCTTTATTATTATTTTTGTTTATCTTAATTAGTTTAATTGTTTTTTAGCAATTGAAATTAGAAACACTTTTATTGAGCCACGCAATTCATAGTACAAACCAACCATTACATTTTTTTTTTTTTTTTTTTTTTTACAATGTAGATTAATAAATCTGTATATTTACACTGCGCACAAAAAAAAAAGTAGCAACTAAAATAATATGAATACAAAAGTAATAAACACAGCACATCAATAAGATCAAAGAGAATGTAAATTTAATATTCAGGGAAAGATTATTGTACAAATAGGTATATCAATGAAACAAAGTAATTATCTCATAAAAACTGTAATAATTGTAAGTTAAAAAAAAATGTTATATTGAAGAAACTTTGAAGTCTTGAAATATTATAGCCCTTCCAATCCATATGCTTTTGTTATATAGTTATTATAAAATCTTTTCTCCAGACGATACTTTAGTTTTGTTCTTTTTCTTCTTCAAGATGTTGAACAATATGGTTACACAAACTTTGATAATGTTGAGATAAAGTAAGTGGATTGACCACGTTTCCTATTAATTGCCAATCAGATATAGAAACTTTCTAAGAGTTACTTAAGTAGAGATGTTTCCGGTTCCAAGGGGCATTATTTTAAAGTTTGTTTTAATTGAAGGGAATTTAGGGATACAGAAATAGCAAAAGTGTTACAAAGAGGGAGCTTAAAAAAAAAATAATAAACTAACAGAAGTTTTATCGAGTTTATAAAAATAGGCATTTAAAAAAATATATATTTTCAAAAATATTTAATTATTTTGTAAAGGTACGAGCTTGTATATTACTTTTTATTTTTCTTTAACAAAAAAAAAGTACCTGCACAAAAATGCAATGGACCACTTGCAATGAACAAACTTATTTAAAATAAATTGGAATATTCTTAATGCATTTCTCATGGAAAAATCATTTTCCCTTACACGTTGCAACAATTAAAAACATTTCATTGCAAGTGGTCCATTTAATTAATAATTCTGTTCGTAAACCCTGTTCTCTTGCACCAAAAAATGCGCATTCCATATGAATAACCATAGGTGATCCTCATTTTTGGTGCAAAGAACAGGGTTTACGAACAGCATTAATATTTGATGAAATCATGAAACAGGATCGTTTTTTATTACAACAATTAAATTACCGAATAAACTTAATTTTTATCATTGAATGAGTTTCATTAGGCCCATTTTATTTACTATTAAAAAAAAGAGTAACCGATGCAAATAACGAGAAGTAAATTTACAGATGATGCAAATCTTTAGGAAATTTAATTTAATTCTAGCTTTGAACATACTCCATTAAAACATTATATTTCATTACATTAAAACTTAAAAGTTAGTTAAATTAATATTATACTACCTTCCTCAGTAATTATTATATTTTTTATCACCGTTATTAGAACAAATTAAATTAAATTAAGTGTAGCAAATTATCTGCCCTACTACCGTAATATACTGTATATATATATATATATATATATATATATATATATATATATATATATATATATATATATATATATATATATATATATATAATACAGCTCATTTAAATTGAAAATAATTAATTATTTAATTTAAAATTATAAATGAAATAAGCACAACTTCTAGGTTTTTACAATAATTTGATATTTAGTTAAACTGCACAGAATAAGTTAAGGTAGACGGGGACTAACTTGGGGACCACCATTAGTCAAATGAAAAATCTTATTTTCATTTTTACAATAATTCCTTCTAAACAATTTGCATCCATTAAAAAAAAAAAAACGTTTGAAATTTTTAATAATATTTCCTTAATGAAAATAATGTTTTTCGTTTGAAAAATATTTCATTAATGTAATTAACTTCAAAAAATTTCTAATTTGACTTAAAAGTTGACACTAAAGTTTGAATTTTTACATTTTACATGTTATCCAATGTCCCCTACACACATTGCATGACAGCGATATTGCATGTTATCTTCAAAAAGGAATAACTAAATTATTTGACCTTGTTTTCATGTGTTTGGTATAACTAAAATAAAATTTCAGCTTTACTTCATGTAAATTTTATATTTCATGACCGTTCAATTTGCGAGATATCAGCTGGTCACCTACTCCCTTAAGAAAATACGTCTTGACAAAAATATAAAGTCAACATTTATTTTTATATTATTATTTGATATCTGCAAATTTTTAAACGATTCTTATAATATAAAAATATATTTAAATATGCTAATAGCCCTTCTTGCGTTGAAAGAATTTTTTTTTAATTAATTCACACTTTCTGGGAAATATGCCATGTGGTATTCGCTACCACTGCAATGTTAATAATACTTTATAATGTATAGTACATTTTTTTTTAAAATTTATATAAAAAAAAGTTTAAGTTTTTAGATAATAGTACAATCAAATATTATTTTCAAAAGAATGGTTATATTATTCATCACAACAAATTTGAAAATTTTAAACAAATAAATAACAATTGAGTTGACGAGGGTCAATAATGGAAAAAATTGTATAACAATAGGGGATTTTTTTTTATTTGATGGTGTATTATACGTCTCTGAAATAGCATGTAATGTAATGTAGTTTATAGAAATAAAACACTTGTTTTTACTTTGAACTCTCTCACACCAAGAGTTTTCACCATATCATTTTACAGCACAAAATTCGTTCAAGTGTAAATACGCGATTGTTTTGCAAACGTCAATATTGTACATAGCTAGTACTATACAATTTGATGTTTTACATACATAATATAGTAAACAAAATTTGTTTGTTATTTATTTTCATTTCAGTTTGTCTGTCAATAATCATTTCAACTATTTCGTTACATTTTATACAATTGTCATTTTTGTTATATTACTTGAAGTTATGTGATAAAAATAAAAGAAATTTTAATTTTTTTTTTATGGGTGCATTCATATTTTATGTGATTTTTATTAATACACAAAAGATTTTTATGGCTTTCATGCCTCTTTTTTTTTACACACACACACACACACATATATTATATATTATTACATACATTTTATATATAATATGTACGCATCTTAATCGTATGTATTGTAATTGACTGTCTCTTATACCTTTAAAAATAGAAGACCTTTATTAAATTACATAAGTTCAAAGATTTTTACAGAAGTTTAAATGTAATGTTTTATTGTTTTTATTAATTTCCAGATTAGAGAAAAATGTGCAAATAAAGTAATTTATTGCGTATTGATAACTCTAAAATCTATAAAAATCATTGAACTTTTTGAAGAATAGTGTATCATGGTTTTTAAAACAGTTATATATGAAATTGAAATACTAGAAAATGATATTAATAATACGAGTAATAACAGTTATTATAATAATTGCAATTGTTTTACTCTCCTTCGTTTACTGAGTTTGCTGTAAAACTATATTAATGAGTTTTCTTAAAAGTTTCAAGAATTTGCATAAAAGTAATTATAATGTCATTTTACTTGTTTCATTAAAATTCTGAGTAAAAATAGCATTAAGTTCTGAGATTCTAATAATGTGGTCGATAGGTCGACTTTTTGAACAAATCGCCCAAAATGGCGTATCTGTTTGTATTATACAAATAATCGATTGTTGGATTTTCAAATGACCTTAAAGCATTCGTAGCTTCTCCCGACTGTAGTGATTTTAATATTTACAAAAAATAAAAATTATCTATGATACTGTATGTATCTATAAGATAAATATTATAGCTATATAAATCTCTCTCTCTCTCTCTCTCTCTCTCTCTTCTTTACTTACTCATCTATCAGTGTTAAATTATAAAACTAAAATAAAAATTATGTGAAATGATACATTTGTAAAAGTATAACACTTTTTTTTAATATACTTCATTTTTACATTATATATACGTACTGAATTTAATTATAAAAGATTAAGTTTGTTTAAGTAAAGTAATTCATCATAAAGTAAAACGTCTCATAAAGATACTCTCACGTCACGGTGACAAAGATGAAGCGACTTCTTCTCTAACAAGCAATGAACATTTTTATATTTTACACATCATACGTATAAACTGTCTTTCTTCTGCCCACTTACGTTCATCAAGATATCTCTGATAAAACAAAAAATATATTATACGCTTAACGATTATACGTCACATCATGGAATATACGTATTCTTATACACATTAATTCTCTTAAAGGAGTGATGATTATTATTTGATATACCATACTAATGTTATACTAAATCATGACAAATATTAAAGTAATTTTTATTAAATTATATAATGCTATTCATAATAATTTTAAAGAATTTAATAAAATTATAAATTTATATACATTCTACTTTTGACGAAACAAAGGCAAAATGTGAACAGAAAAAAATATTAAAATGAAAGAGTAATAATGTTGTGACTATTCAAAATTTATTTTTAATTTACTTTCATACTACAAAACTCTACTATAGCAATATAGATAATGGTTTAATTATGAATTTTTAACAGTTATAATTTAAAAATAAATTTTTTATGCTAATCAATTTTTGAAAAGATAGGATCCATTTCCAAATGTATAATGATATGATAACTTAAATCAAGTTTGTATTTAAAATATTATTTTGTTTTATCTTCTCTCTCTCTCTCTCTCTCTCCATATGTTGTTGTTTTGCACGCACATCTGTTGTAAGACTATATACCACTTGAGTAGAAAAAGAAAACTTATACACTCAATATAAATATACTCTCTTAGTTTTCTTACAAGCTTTCAAAGTGAAAAATAAAATCGTATTGAAAGCCATGAAAAATCTCTCTCTCTCTCTTACATTATACTGTATAGTACGAACCATGTAAAAAAATATTTATTTGAAAAATGTTTTCTTTTTAAAAGATTGGCATAAGTCATGAATTAAAAATATTGAAACCATATTTTTAAAGAAAAGGAACGTTAAAACACGATAGCGCCTTAAAATAACGTGACATATGCAACCAGCATGTCCAAAATGTTGAAAAAGTTGCATACAATATAGGGGCTTTTTGTAACCAGAAATAAATTTTTACTGGTTATATTACTTTCTAAATAAAAAAATAATAATAAAAATAACAATAAAGATATATTATAACAAATGTTTTTTTGTTCTTTAAAACTTATCCTACGGCTAGTACTTGTTTATTTTTAGGTTAAATACCCCCCGTTTTAAAAAAATATTTGTTGTTGTTTTTTTCCCCGCCCTTTACCTTCACATTATGTAAAGCATTATAAAAAACATTTGCCTGAGGGTGAGAATGAAAAATTTATGTTAAAAAATAATCTTCATAAGCAAACAATTAAATGTACGGATTAATATAAGCCACAGAAATATATGCATATGTTTTACAAAACACATTACATGAATTAAAAAAAAAATAATAAAAATAAAAAAGTGACAAAGTATTAAAATATATTTATAAACAGTAAATTAACTTCATATAGAATGTATTATTATATTATAATATAAACAAAATTTAGATTTAGTAGAAGTTATATATTAAATATTGGACAATTAACAAAAAATACTACATATATTGATTATAATGTTAAGTAATTATTGTATAATAAAAAGTAATTTTTTTAATATTGTAAATTTTGTTTGTTATTTTATACTTTATGTTAAAAGTGTTTGTTTTTATTTTTTAACATTATAAATTTTTGTAAATGGATACAAGCAATCATTCTCACAGTATTAAAGTTTGTATGGTACTTGTTTGTTAACTTGTTTGTTAATAATGTACTTTGGAAGCATCACTTTTTTTTATTATGTATTATATAACAACAACACATAATATTTTTAGATCTCTTTCAGTCAACATGTTATCTCTAATATTTTAACAAATTTTAGCATTTTTAGGTTTACCATAAAATAATAATACAACATGGAAAGTTGACATTTACATAATATATTAGATTACGCTAAACATTACTGCATTTTTTTTTTATGAGAAGTGATAATTACTGTACAGTTATATCTGATAAGTCTCTAAACACCAATTTTAGGATGTTTTTTTTTCCTGGGTTACCACTGCTGTCTCCTAACTCTTGAAATAGGGAATAAAAAAAAAAGGTTTCTTTCTTTTTCATTTTAATTGGAAAGTGCAGGAACATTAATAATTTCTTCTCTGGTATCCGTTATATATATATATATATATATATATATATATATATATATATATATATATATATATAAACCTCTCCCTTACTTTCCAGAAAAATGGTTTTAAAAAAATGCTCTACATGTTTAATTGTTATAAAGCTCTACATACTTGTGAAAATTAATTTCTAGGTCATAAGGCTACTATTATAACTGCTTAAAAAAGTACCATTTTAATATACTTTTTAATTAAAAAAAGGGGGTAGTATAATATTATATTTCTGTTAGAGATACTTAAATATACAATATATATATATAAAGTACTTCATAATAATTTTAATGCATGGTAGTTAAAAGATTATTATATTAATATAAAAAAATTCTATTATCTAAACTAATATGTAAATACTAATTATAGCAATAACATTTTAGAATTAATAGTAGATAGTTCTTTTCTATATAGTATTTAATAAAGTGTCAACTTAGTTAGTTAGTATAAAGTAGTTGAAGTTTATAGCCTAAGGTATAATATAACATGTTTGAATTTGATTGAAACTCCCTTGCTTACGTTAGTGAAAATGTTCTATACTTAAAACATTATTGTATATAAAAGTCAATTTCTCTACTTACTACTACTACATTGAGATATCTCTAATGGAAAGTGTAAGTTTTACTAGTTATATTATATATAAAGAGAAAACTTATGGTGTGGTTCGTGTTTACTTGGGGTCTCAAACCCTTTAACCTAGGAAAACACTCGACATAGACCTCTTCGCTCTTTCTCACTCTGCCATTTACTGCCTTAGCCTTAGCCTGCCTCACTGGCTTCACTTTACTAGTTAGTTAGCCTTTTATACACTCAACTCACAATTTTACTTCTTTACTTTTTTTTTTCTTTATCGTGGAACACGCAAGTCACGTTAACTTTTTTTTTTTTTTTTTTAAGTTCAATTTTAAAATTATGTATTTTTATGTTAAGAAATATAGCTTCATTATGAAATGTTTACTTTTTATTTTCTTTCCCCTACTTTTTATTTTTTAATTTGATAAATATAGTAACTTTAGGTCAAACAATTCTAACTTATTGTAGTTTATCCAAAGTATTGGATTTAAATTATTTTTGCTTATTATTTCTCTCCATCTAGTTATATTATTAAATAAAAATAATACACTTGTCTTTTATGGATTTTAGTATAATTTTAAATATACATATATTACTATTTGCATTAGCGTATTCCTTTATTATTAGATATTTTAGGTGTAAGTGTTGGGGTTTCAAGATATTTGCACATTTTCTACTTTATAGAATTATTACTATCATTATAACTATTACGTCTTGCTTTTCCTTCGTTTTGTATCACCTTCGCCGAGCTCTTGCTTCAACTAAGGTAGAGGTGAGTGTAACTCAACGCTTAATCACGCAAAGTCGCAGTATCATACTTTAAACAAATGGCCAATAAAATAATGCCCAATAAATATGTAGCATGCAATATTTATGTATGTATGCCATTTTTGTCTCTTTTTTGGCTCTTATCTTGTTTTGTTTGCTTGTTTGCTTCTTTTTGTGTTTTTTTACATCAACAACATTGGCAAAAATTATTAATTATAAAAAAAGTTACGAATTCTCTTTTTAAAGAACCTGAACGTCCTATTTTCAGTATAAAAATAAGCTGAAAAAAGATTATTTTATTTTATTAAAAAAAATAGTAGTAAAGAAGCTCTTTAGATTTTTTTTAAAACTATAATAAACTAATTAAAAGCATTCAAGAAAAATTAAGATTTCCATATATTATTTAGAAATTACTCATAGCAGATTTTTATATATAAATTTTAGACTATATTTTTCTTTTTATTATTTTTAAGAAGGCTAGAAGCTTATGATAATCAAGTAGTGTGGTCTTAATCTTTTAAAACTGCCTGCGATTTTCTTAACTTAAGTATAATTTAAGCAAATTAAGAGGCATGAAAAGTTAAATATTAAAGAAGATTATAAAGTATAACAAAAACTTGTGTACTGTATTATTTTTAAACACTTTATTTATACAGATGAAAAAGATAATTAATAAAATGTAATTTAAGTAATAAATTGTTTAGTTAATTATATCAATGAAAACAAAAACGTTTAGTTTTATAAAAATTAATGCATCTAACAGGGTTTTTTTTCTTCTTAAATTTATTTCCAGTTATTCTATTTTATTTTATACGCATATCTTTCATGTCATTTCACTATTTTTCAAATGATTGAAAGAAAGAAAGAATTGAATTTTATTGTATTTTAGCAATTTTGCAATAAAAAAAATCTTTTTTTGAAGCTCTTGTAGTTTAAAATGAAGAAAAGGGAGGAAGAAGAAGAATTGTAATATTATGGTGTTAAAAAAAGAAAAGAAAGAAAGAAGTGAAAGTGGGAGTATGTATAAAGAAGGTAAAGAGAAGAACGCGTATATTGCATGCAAAGAACGAACATCGTTTTCTATCGATTGAACAAAAAAAAAAAAAAAAAAAAAAGTTTGGTGGCGATCACGTAAAGAACCTCAGAGAAAATATACAGTTCAACAGTGTAACGTACTTATACACTGGTGCCATTTCTACTATAAAAACAAATTTATTCTACATAATTTTTATTATTAACGTACAGAACAATACATAAACTTTTTTTTCTATTATTCATATTGAAAATTTTCAAAGAAACAAGAACACTTAACAAGCGAAAATTTTATCAAATATGTATACAAAAAATTACTTTTAAATGAGCTAAGATTGAAATTGTTAAAAATATAATATTTTAGCAAATTATTTACAATAAAGCATGAATGTATTTATGATTAACCTTAGATAAAATATTATATTGATGAGAGATGATTCGATACATTTTATATACAAACAATATGTAATAGGATATTCCTTTAGGCTTATACCAAGACAACGTTCGTATCGTAACACAATTTAATAAAAAAAAAAAAAAAAAAAAAAAAAAAACATTCCATACTATATAGGATATTGTATAATAAAAAAAAGGCCTTCTTTTTGCCCGATGTCATCTACGTCAGCTATTCAACCTAATGACATAGAAACATATGAGAATATTGGAAAGACTACTGGAGCCAAACTTATAATAACTTAAACAAGAATAGAAAAGGCGGTATATAGAATAATAAAAATATATATACATATATCAATATATTTTTAAGACATTGTAGGAATGTTTATGTGCATATATTTCCATTCTTATGTATATACAATTATATTAACATTTGAGATGAATTAATTAATGAATGTTAATTAGAGATTTTGTATTCAGATATATCAATTCTATCTTGATTTGTTACATCACATAAATATAATACCTGTTTTTGCTTTACAATAAATAAATAATTAAAAATAATCTATGGATTTATATATATATATATATATATATATATATATATATATATATATATATATTTAAGAATAAAATAACGATCTACAAAATGGAGTTTATTGGTAGAAACTTTCATTTATTACCGACGATTCATTGCTCTAGGAAAAGCAATATCTAAAACGCTTGAGAAATAGAGCAAAAAACAAAAACAAAAAAAAAACAAACAAACAAATAACTAAAATTAAATATAATGAAATATTGAAACTAATAAAAACACAAGAATAACGTAAACGTGAAAAATATGTGTTTTTATAACAATACAATATCGTGAACAATGTTAAAGAAAAAAAAACTCCTTTCATATTTTGTTAAAAAATATTGTAAGATTTCAATAATTTAATATAAAGGTATAGCACTGATATCATAGTTCTATATTTAAATGAATAACGCATATTTGAAATATCTATACATTTCTTTAAAAAATATATATTTCAGGGGTGAAATTTCAAAAATATAAATTCCTTCGACAAGAACGATTTTATTTTTTTTTCTTGTTTCGCCCATAAAAGAAAAAAAAAACTTAAATAATAGTGAAGTATAAAACAAAACTGTATTACTCTCTCTGTACTTAACATAAAACTGTTGGGTAATATTTTTTGTTTAAAAAAAAAAATGTTGGAGATGTTCCAAAAATTGTAACCGTGGCATCGTCGTCATGCCAAAGCAATAACCAGTGGTAGTTTGTCTGTACTTGTTCATATCAAGTGTGTTAATATTATTCCTTCTCTCTTTATGCTAAAATTCTAAACTGGATGGTATAATATAGCAACAAGATGTGTATGAAAGTAAGAAAATGCATACTTTAAAGTTTTAGGATGTTTCTTCTTCATGTTACAAAAAGTATTTTGGTAAAGTTTTTTTTTTTTTTTTTTTTTTTTTGCCAAGGCAAAAGATGTTACCGTCTGTTTGAAAGGAGAGAGAGAGAGAGAGAGAGAGAGAGAGAGAGAGAGAGAGAGAGAGAGAGAGAGAGAGAAAGAGAGAAAGAGAAAGTTGAGTGGTGCTTGTTCAAGGTTCCACTCTCACGATTGTTACTGTTGAAAGACATGCGTACCAAGTTGAGTCCACGCTCATATAATGTATCTGTCGTCTTTCTTTTTCTTTTTTTCTTTTTTTTTTTTTTTTTTTCGTACTGCCCTTCTCTGCAACATTCCCTTGGGAGCAAAAATCTCTTACTATAGCCAGTGTCACTGTCTAAAAACTTCTTTTATATTACTATTATTATTTTTTCTTGACTAGACATAATCTTATTTTTTACATCATTTAATTTCTTTACTACTAACAAAAAAAATTAATTTTATATTTTTTAGTCTTTCGCTATTATGTTATTTCATAAATATTACATGAAATTTAGCCTCTTGACGTAGATTCTAATGAATTATTTATTTGAATTGTATAAACAATTTAAGTACGAAACCTTCTTCAGTCTTTTTTTCCTATCGATTTGAACTATCCAGTAATGTAACTGATTCTTACATATTTATGCATGACAAAAATAATGCTAGTTTTGATTTTGACGTTAAAAAAGAAAAAAAAAAAAAGAAAAAAAAAAGTTAAATTTTTAAACCATCTTTGCATAAAAAAACTAGTGCAATAATTAAAATAAAAAATGACTGACGTGCATTTGATGTATATAAAATATTAAAAAACTGAACGTTTGCGATTTTTTTCAACACTGAAAATGCTTTTGTTTTCTAAATTAATATTGATAAAATATTCTTTTCTTTATACATATAAAAGAAAAAAGAGAATGCGTCAAAATTTTAGTTGGAATGTGATAAAGAAAATGGACGTAATATATATTTTTTTCTTTTCTTTATTCTCATTTTTTTTTTTTTTTTTTTTTTTGAGAAGGGTTTCGCTACTGATGTTCATGATGATGGAGTGAGATTCAAATTTTACTGAACATCTTCACTAGCTCAACCTGACAAGCCTTGAAAACTTTGTATGCTAAGAAATTTATTTTTTTTCCCTCTCTCTCTCTCTCTCTCTCTCTCTCTCTCTTCCCTTCACTTTTCAAAACATACATATCGTTCCTTAAACTTTAAAAGGACGTGTAAATGCCGGAAATATGGCTAAAAAGTCATATATTTATAAGACTTTTTTTAAGTTTAAGGAACAATATAAATTTTAAAAGGTATGTAAGAACTGCCGTGCCACATATTATATTAAATAATAATATGAACAAAAAATTGTACTTTATACAAAATGTCAAGTTACGTTTATAAAATATCATAACTGGACTCTGATTTACATATCAAAAATATTTATCATATTTTATCTAATTTAAGAAGAATTTTACCCATTGGTCAGAGAAAAAAAATTAACATAAAATATAAATTTTGTCTTTTATAGTATTCTATATAATAAAATAATGATAATAATTTATAATGACAAAGAAAAATATTGAATTTATAATATAATGATAAAATAATAAACTCGCCAGTATAATTTACATAAGAAAACATTTACATTAGAATTATTGTTATATTATTTGTGAATACGTATCGTATACAGTATTTACATCTTTATTTAAAAATAATAATAAGATTTTTTTTTCTATTATATAGAATTTGCAGATACCCGCATAGTAAAGGTTAAAATATTATTATTATCTCCGAAATTTATTTCATAATGTAAATAAATAATTTTTAGCACAGGACGTTATGATTTAATTATATTATATCACGTGGATATAAATGGCTTAAAATCACTTGTTTATTTATTTAATTCAAATAAGGTCTATACAATATGCGCAGTGTATACATGAGATGAGACGATATAATCAAAAATCAAAGTTGCATTTTTTTTTATTTTTTTTTTACGCCGTGGAAATGCGAAAAAAAAAAATCCAAATAGAAACTACCGAGCTATACACTAAAGCCTGCTATATATACATAATACATATTACATACATACTATTATATGACATACTTCTGTCATTTTCGATATTTTTTCCCCAAAGCACCAACGATAAATTAAATTGAATATGTCATACAAGCACTGCACCAATAAATATAATATAAATACAGTATATTATTATATATATTTCATTCATATTATATAATATATTGTCCAATTCAAATGACAATAAAAAATGGATATATCAAAAATTATTATGTCATATTGCAGAGTCAATAGTCATATTACTATAAAAACATTTTTTTTTAAAAAATAATAAATTGTGTGCTGTAAAATTTTTCATCGATAATATAAAAAAAGTGTACATTTTGACACGTCATAATTTTTTCCGAGCGTTTGAAAAAAAAAATGGATACAATCAAAAAATACTTGATTGCAGAACTATAACCAATTCATATTTTTTTGCTTCTTCTTTTTTTTTTTTTACTTTTCTTTGTAATGTGTATCAATTTTTCAAAAATGCACAAATAAAGATGATTTATTTTACCTGCAAATTAAAAAATATAACATGAAGTTTTAAATTATTAAATAATTAATTAATTAAAAAATAATTGACATAAAAAAAAAAGAAAAAAAAAAGCTTAGATTTGTATTATTAAAACTTTTAATAATACAAATCTGAGCTTTTTTTTCTTTTTTTTATGTCAATTATTTGATTCTTTTCTGCTGCGCACTAATAAAAATACTTTAGCATTGCAGGTACCAATGAAAATAAATTTTGTAATTTAAATACATAAAGTATTCCTACTCAATAATAATATATTACATAGAAAATTTCTTATGGCAAAATTTTAAATATATGGTAAAAAAAAATACATTTAATTTAATACAATTTTTGAATTAGAGAGTATATTTTATAAAAATGGCGTAAATATTATTAAAAATTCTTCACACCTTATATATAATTTAAATGTAAAAATATGTTATAGTTATAACTTACAAAATAAATGTATGCAAAAAAATCACAATGCAGTGTGTATAGAAAAAAAAAAATAATATAATATATTTTATAATATGATGCTGATGATATGTAATATAAAAATGAAGTGTATATTGTAGGTACATAATATATTTTATAAAAAGTTGGCGTATATATGTCTTATTTTTCTGCCTCTATATAAATATTTTTTATATATTTGTGCACAAGATTTATTTTCATTACTTCATAGAAAAGATGCTGCTTTAACCTATAACTATGTATACTATGCCTTTAGTATAATATGATATAGCCAACTGTCTGTTTTCTCTTTTACACTTTGCAATTTACATACTAACGATATGAAGAATATGAAGACGTCATCATAATATAAGAGAAAAATTCAAACTTTTATTATTATTTTTTTTTTTTTTTTTTGCTTATATAATATAATATCTTACTTTGGGATGCAACTATTCAGAAAGTCTACTTCTTTCTTATTCTTCTCTCTGCATTTCCTGTCAGTCTCATTAACTTATTTTTTTATACATTAAAATAATATATAGCTCAAAAACTTTACTATTAAAGAAACCAATTTTTTTTTCTAGGACATATCATAAATTTTCATTTTCCATTTTTGACCTATATAATATTTATATTATATAATATATATATATATATATATATATATACGTTTTCATATTATTATTTTTTTAAGGAGTATTATGATAGAGTTGCATTATGAAAATTACATTGATAGTATAGAGACATCAACAGTAATCAGTTGCACAGTTTAATCTGGCTAGAGGGTCTCTTTATCCCTCTATTCACTACTTCATTTCGTCCTAACCTATCAGTCTATATAGTTAGATTGCCAACTCTTTAACAAGAGTGTGATAAATCGAACCCACGAGGTCGATATCAACATATCCACGATAAGTGATTGATATGCCACTGCAGTATTTTGTAGGCAGGCAGGCAAGCAAGCAAGCAAGCAGGCTTTTATTAGCTAAGAGAGAGAGAGAGGGTGCATTTTGTGTGTTGTTTTTGTTGACCTTCTTTATTACTAAACTGCAGTTATTTGATCGTTAATTTTATATAAATCAGAAAACAAACAATATAATTTGAATGAGATGTAACAAGAAATTATTATTTTTTAAGTGTTTTGGTTAATATATTGGTTTTTATTTTTATATAAAAGAAAAAAAGAGATCACTTATTTTTGTATTATTATATGTATTTTAATTTCCATATAACATTCAAAATAATACAATTTGCCTTTTTTATTATATTATTTATTTCTAATTTTAATTCTAGATTGGTATGGTATGCGCAATATTTTCAATACAAAATATTAAATTTTAACAATATATTATATAAATATATTTTTTTTTCAGAATTTTATTGAAAATCTTCAATGTTAATTACTATCTATATTTTAGGGATAATTTGTCCGTGAAGAAAAGAAATCTTGTTTGCTTACTTTTTTTTAAAAAAATAAATGACAGCCATTTTATTGGGCAAATGAAAAAAAAAAGCAAAAAAAAAAAAAAAAAAAAAACGGTAGTTGGTCATGTCCGGTGATTGATACTTCAACTGTCTATAAAAATACTCACGTCCCACATACGCTTTTATTTTTATTGATCTATCTCCACATAACAAGCTGTTTCCTTCCTATCTCTCGCCAAATGGTTTCAAAATTAAGTGCTAAAAAAAAAAAAAAAAAAAAAAAGACAGATATTATAATCGCGTTTCTTTGCTTTATATATTTATACAATTGAGTAAACATTAAAGTTAAATAATTAATTATTATTTAATAAAGTTACGTACGTTACCGTATGTATCACTTCATTTATTTCTGTTGATTAAAATATAATCAAGTACTCATATACATCAACCGTGCTTATAATAATGCATTTATAGTACCGCACAGAATTCTATTTTAATTATAAAACAGAAGCAGCTAGGCAAAAGATTAACAACATCAATAGAATAGAACGTGATCAATTATCTATATATAACACGAGTAGAATAATAAAATTGTACTTTATATTCAAAACCTTTATACCTTAATAAAATATTACAAAATTCTCTTTAAAATTAATTGCAAAATAAATATATTTACGTAAATCTAATGATGGTTTCAAATTCAAATTTTACTGCATGGCATAATACAAAGCTGAGGATTTGATTATTTTAGGAATTTGACGTACTAAGTTTTATTGAATTACTGAATAATTTCTTTTTTCAATCAATAACACAATAATTAAGCAGGATCAGGGGCGTATGCAGGGTGGGGTGGGGTGGGGGTTCGGGGTCCGGACCCCCCCCTGAAAAAGCATTAGAAGAGGGGGTGGTTTTTCCATCTTTGCTAATGCACACTATAGGCTGGACCCCTCCCCTTGCAAAATCCTGGCTACGACACTGAGCAGGATACTAATAATTAATAATAAAGAAATTAAATACCATTTCGATCTTTCATTTTATTTTCTCCGCTATGTATATAAATAAATACATTTACTTATACACATATATATGTATACATATATGTGTGTGAGTGTGTGTGTTAAAAAGGGGAGAAAAACTTTTTTATTTCTTTGCAGTCCTATCTACCCATCTAAACTTTAAAAAAAAAAAAAAAAAAAAAAAAACTGCTAAAATTTTATCATTTAGTTGACTTTTAATTTTAAAAAAAAGTAATATGATTGGATTTGTGCGAAGGAGCACACACAATATGTATAAATCAAAGTAAAATTCTTTATACTTGCAAGCGTTCAGCAGGGGACATTCAATCAAACGAAATTTTAAAAGCAAACAGGTCCAATTGTAAAGTAAATGCAATACACACAAAACAAAAAGCATTTTATATTTAAAGCAGAGAGAAAATCTGTATTATTATTTACTTAAAAGAGTGTAAATAAAACGATCACAAAAACTTTTAATTTAAATAAAAATATTTCTTAGTACACTCGAAAATAGAAAAGTATAATATTGCACTCACTTGAAAATGATTTATATATTGTGTATAAGAGCAAAAAGAAACAATCGATTGCAACTTGAGGGTGTGTATGTATCAGAGTGAGAGAGAGAGAGAGAGAGATTAAAATGTTTATTTTTATACAATGAAACCGGCAGTGTAAATATTTTGACCCTCTTTCTTTTTACCCAAGAATAAAAATGTGAAGAACATTTTGTGTATTGCCTTGAATTTTAAATTTCTATATTTTCATGAACAAAACTCAAATTTGATACTATTATAATACACCAATACAATCAAATAGATAAAATATAAACTTTATTATTATTATTATTATTTTTTTTTTTTGCTTTTTTATGAATTGTAATCATACATTAAGATAGAATTAAATCAAAATATTAAACTTTCCATCCATTAAAATATTAATAATAAAGCAGCGACAACTTCAATTGTACGGTAAGGGTGGAAAATGATAATGGTGCTCACTTGGTGCTCACTTGCGCTCACTCTTGTGAGCACTTGGTGAAGTTTTGGTACTTTGACATAGCTAACATGCCGCAATCATCAGGAGCTAAGCATCGCTTAGTAGGTAGGTATCTATAAGAAGTAGTCTCATAAAATCTTTTGTCGTCAGTTTTATTCGCATGTTCATAATACTCAGAGGAAACTCATATTCAATTAAATTAATATCCTCAAGGTATTCTCTTTAATAAAGTAGATATTGAGCTAAAATACATCATCATCACTATAAGGAATTTTTCTTTTTCGGAAGCAGAGAAAAAAGTAAAAAAATATATATAATATTTAGTTTTTCCTCCATAAAAATATAATACGCCAATAAATCAATTAGTATTATACTATATAATTTGACCTCCGGGTAATAGGGAAAAAAATAAGAGAATAAAGGGAAATATTTAATATTTAAGAATAAACTTGTAGCTTTTGGATTGAAAAACCATTTAAAGTTTAAAATTTAAAGGTAGATTTGATGTGATCTTTATTTCTAAAATTAAGGGCTTAGACAAATACTTATGTACTATTTTGTATTGTAAGAATATAAAAGCAAATAATTTTTAACATAAAATACGTACTGATCATTTTAGTCAAAACTATCATATGAACCCAAAATAGAATTAAAATTGTGTTACATTATGTAACTGTTATACTAATAATATATTATTGATTATTATATTATAGAACGGAACTGTGGTTAATTTTTTTTATAATATACTTACAGAGAATATATAACTATGAGAGTTTGTAATTTAACGCCTATTTTACACGGGAAGTTTTAATGAAAGGGTTTAGCTTTCGTGTTACACCGTGTTATATAAGCAGTAAACTGACATTGAAAAGGAATTCGGCTCGACCGGGACACGAACCCGGATCTTTGGTTTCCCAGACCACTGCGTTAACCATTACGCTACCGAGACTCCTTCCAATTCAACATCATTCACTGCTCATATATAGTCAGCTTGCGCTGCTTGCCATGCGCGTGCCTTCGTTGGCGCGACAGTTTAAACTGCTAAGCAGTCATGGCGGGTGCTCTTGCGAGCTATATGCCTCCACGTAGAGGGCAGTTATGAGAGTTTGTAATTTAACGCCTATTTTACACGGTCCCGGTCGAGCCGAATTCCTTTTCAATGTCAGTTTACTGCTTATATAACACGGTGTAACACGAAAGCTAAACCCTTTCATTAAAACTTCCCGTGTAAAATAGGCGTTAAATTACAAACTCTCATAACTGCCCTCTACGTGGAGGCATATAGCTCGCAAGAGCACCCGCCATGACTGCTTAGCAGTTTAAACTGTCGCGCCAACGAAGGCACGCGCATGGCAAGCAGCGCAAGCTGACTATATATGAGCAGTGAATGATGTTGAATTGGAAGGAGTCTCGGTAGCGTAATGGTTAACGCAGTGGTCTGGGAAACCAAAGATCCGGGTTCGTGTCCCGGTCGAGCCGAATTCCTTTTCAATGTCAGTTTACTGCTTATATAACACGGTGTAACACGAAAGCTAAACCCTTTCAATATATAACTATATTATATATTATAAATCTAATTCTGAATATATAGAACCCCATTTTAAATTTTCCAGTTTTAATGAGAAAACAAAAGTTCATATGTATACTGCCTGTAGCTAATACACTACTCTGTTGTATTTTGTACTCTCAAATGTAATAATATTATTTCATTTCTATACACCTTTTACATCATTTTATTTCCTGCAGGCAATGTGTCGTTATTGATCGAAAAAAATAAAATAAAAATAAAATTCTCTAGAGTGTTTTACTTGTTATAAAATTTAAATTTGTTTTTGCTGAATAATTATCAATATCATTACACAAAAGGTTTATAGAAATAAAATAATAATAAAAAACACGGATAAAATGTATTACGTAATGGTAATTTAAACTGAATTTATGTCATATAGGGTGTATGCGCATGACGTCATACTGAATGCATTTCGGTACAATACTGGAGCAATGAATAACATTGCTCAACATAGGACAAACGTGCATGGTTTTTGGCTATTTTCTTTGGAAAATTAGTTTATTATTATTATTATTTATCTCGCAAACTTGAAAACCTAACATGTTAACAGCATCAATGCTCTCAAAAATATTGCTGGCAAATTTTTTCATATTTCCCATACCAGCACATGTTATTTAGTGCTCGTATAATATATTATGTGACTTTTATATAATGCAACCACCCTGTAGCACAAATTTTGCTATTTCGGAATTGCATAAATAATTATGCTGTGCAACATAACTGTTATTCGTTACAGCATAAATTATAATAATATTTTAATATATCATGAATTATGTTATAATGAATAAATTTTGCTGATGTCAATCTAGCATAATTATTACATAATTATTTTTATCCGTATACCCAGATTTTGAATTTCTATTTAATAAATTTATTGTAAAATAAACGTTTCTATTCTATTATAATTTTTTCTATGAGGTATATATATATTTTTTGTATTACAAAGAGAAAGAAGAGCTTGGCAAGTATGATTAATTTATGTCAGAGCAATAAATAATAATATCATTAATTAAAATCATGTCATCACAAAATATACTTTTTTTTCTGTCCTAAATCTTTGTAAACAAAAAGAAATACTATGGATTTTTATACCAACAAAAAATATACTTTTTTTCTTTTTTCGGGGGAAAAAAAAGTTTTAGTTGTCTTTTCACAAGTGACTTTTTGATTAGATTAATTAAGTTTTAAACCTCTAGAGAAATCTAAGAATTAGATTTATTACTATAAAAGGGGTAACAAATGTTCAAACAAATAGAATGTATAGCAAGGAGAGCTTGGGTATTGGTTCGCGATTTATCGTTTTACATTGTCGGAATATACTTTTTGGGCTACTTGCAGCTTGGTTTTGTGCGTTATGTACTATGTTAAGTATGCAATGCATATTCATTAAGTTATGCAGCAAATAATGTGGTATGTGATTTACACAGTATAATCTATGCAGCACAAGGTCTTCTATACTTTTTTTTTTAATATTTATTTAGAAACTGCTTGTTGTGTATGAAAATTCATATATGAAATACAAATGTAACACGTATTCTTGGAACATATACGTTACTTCGGAACAAATTTTTACTGAAATGAAAAATTTTAATGAATATACGTGCTTAAATTACCGAGTTAAAGTTATATATGATAATTTTCTATCACTATATATAATTCAGGGGTAATTTTGATTTTTTTTTCTTTCCCAAATTAGGTCAATTTTATTCATTCTGGTGTTTAAGAAAATGATGAGTGTGGTGGTATTAATAAAGTAAACTCACATAGATTAGATGTCACTGATAATGTTTATTTAAGATAACGGATCGTGTTATAATTACAATTTCATTCTCCTAGCGTGTTCCAATCCCCTAGTGTACCATCTTGATTTTCCACACGCTCTCCCCTCCCCACTTACAACAGCTGTTTTCCCCTCCCAAAATCATATGCATAGTATGGGAACATAAGTGGGTTTGGCAAGCGGGGTTCACAATCATAACAACTCCTCCCTTTTTAGAAGGACCTGAAGTAACCAAAAACACAAAACAATGATGCTATCCACTCATCAAAACAATTCATTAACACAATTATTATACATAGAAGTTGTATGTAAAATGAACAATAAAATTTTAAGTATAAATTGCTTACGACTATTATTTAAACCTGAACGGAATACATATTCCAATGAACTTTGAACTACCAAGTTCATCTTAACTTACAGTAACTTATTTTGTACTGCTTACTTGTTTAAAACAACAACATAATCCAATTTACTCCACATAATAATCTCCTAGCCTTCTAGGAACTCGTGGTGTTCTTTGGCTTCGTCTAATAGGGGTAGACGTGACCAACTCAGGTGAGTTAGTACTGTTAGCAGACAGATCTCCTACTCCACTAATGGAACCAACCGGGGTTCGGCTGGGAGTACAGGCGTTGGTTGATCTGCCTGACTGATTTCCTGAGCCTGGTGATCGGATGGCCTCTCTGCTTGTCTCGTTTGAACCATTCCTGCTGGACACTGTAGGTTCTGTAACGTACGTAACAGGGGTTAACTTAGGCAATGCATTAGTTACAGGGTTACAAGTATATGGTGATTTTTTCACTGGTAACTGAGTATGGAGGCTGGAACAATCAGGATTAAAAACATTTGCTTTCTCAACATAACGTTTCTTCATGTTGTCTGGATGGTAGAATCTTGTGGTTTGATTGTCAAACTGTACTTTATATTTTCTCGGCCCCAATACTTCTACTACCCTAGCTGGCAACCATGCTAGTTTCTTCTGTTTATAATCTTGCGCCCATACCAAGTCTCCCACCTGATAATAATACTTGTAGCTCTGTGTTGCTTGTGCTGCTTCTTCCTCCCTTTTTGGATATTCTTTACGTTCATACAATGGATGGAATGTGTCCCAGAGCGTTCTAATTTGCCGTCCATACATTGCTTGTGAAGGCGATATTCCTGTGGTTGCTGATGGAGTGGTCCTCAATTCCAGTAATATTTCAGGAATTTGAGCTGACCATTTTTCCACTGGAATTTTTAACATCATATTTTTAATTGTCTGTACTGTTCGTTCGGCTTGCCCATTACTAGCGGCATGGTACTCTGTCACTGGAATGTGTGTAATATTATACTTATTTATAAATTTGGTAAATTCTGCAGACTTGAATGCTGGTCCATTGTCACTTACGATTATATCTGGCAATCCCCAGTTTGCGAACCAGTTTTTTAATATTTTCACTACTGTGTTGGTTGACAATGACCCGTGAGTTTCTTCAACGGCTGCCCACTTGGTGCTGGCATCCACTGCTATGAAAAAAGTTCTTCCTTTCAGCGGACCAAAAAAATCAACGTGTACTCTTGAGGCTGGAGGTGATGGTGACCATGGTATTCTAGGAGCTTGTGGTGGACCTCTTTTCATGGCATTACATGTAGCACAAGTTTTTCCTAGATCTTCAATGTTTTTATCAATGTGTGGCCACCATACATATGCTCGGGCTTTGTTCTTCATGCCGCTTATCCCGATGTGATGTTTATGCAGCAGCTCTAAGATTTTTTCTCTGCATTTAAGTGGGATGACCACTCGGTTTCCATACAGTAAGCATCCTTTTACTATGGACAATGCCTCACTATTCTTTTGGTACTCCGAGTGCAATTCCGTCAATGAACCACCATGCATTAGTATAGCCATTACTTTAGCTAGTATTGGATCTCCTCTGGTTTCTTTGGCAATCATTTTTACAGACCACTCTTCTGGGGCTTGCTCCATAAACAGAATGCCTGCTGGTTCCGGAGGATCCTCGACACTGGTTGTGGCTATAGGAAGTCTACTGAATACATCCGCGTTAGCATGTTGTTTCCCAGGTCTGTATACTAATCTATAAGAATAATTACTCAAGTATAGAGACCACCTAAGCATTCTAGGAGATACTGTTTCTGGTATAGGTTTATCACACTGAAGTAACCCTAGCAATGGTTTGTGGTCTGTTCGTATAGTGAAGGTTCTTCCAGCCACGTACATGTGGAACTTCTTGACCCCAAATACTACGGACAGCGCTTCTCTGTCTATTTGAGCATAGTTTTTCTCGCTGGGTCTCAGGGTTCTGGAAGCATTGGAGAAAGGTTTTTCTTCGCCGCCTGGCATCACATGACTGATTTCAGCTCCCACTCCGACAGAACTTGCATCGGCATCTAGGATGATGGGTAGGTTAGGGTTGAATAAGGTAAGCTCAATTTCTGAGCTTAGCACTTGCTTGACATAATTCAGGGCATCTTGATGCTTTTGGGTCCATACCCATTCCGCTCCATCTACCAATAGTTGATATAGCGGGTGGAATAACGTAGCCTTATGACGCAGGAACCTGTCGTAATAATTTATATACCCCAATAAGGATTGCAGTTCACCCTTCTCATTGGGGTTGGGCATCTTCATCAAGGCTTCAACCTTAGACTGGGTAGGCTTCACTCCTTGACCAGACAAGAAGTAACCTGCGAACTCTAGCTGCAACACACAAAACAAGCATTTTTCTTTATTAAGCCGGAGACCTGCTTCTAGTAGTCTAATCAATACAGCTCTTGTACGTTCCCATAGGAGTGCCACAGATTTTGCAGCCACCAAAATATCATCGTAGTATGTTAACACTCCGTCCAATCCACACATTAATTGTGATATAATTCTCACAAATATGGCCGGGGCTGATGACAACCCCGGGCTCAATCTTAATACCCTAAATAGTCCCAATATGGTATTAATCGTGAGTATCTTTGACGTCTCCTCATCTACAGTTATCTGGTTGAAAGCTCTAGCCAAATCAAGTTTCGAGAAGTATTTTACATCTCCTAATTTATCTAACATATTCTGTATGGTTGGCATAGGGAAAACTTCGGTGACACATTGTGGATTGACAGTTCCTTTGTAATCCCCACATATCCTCAAAGTCCCATCTGCCTTTTCTAAATCTATCGTTTGAGAAGCCCACTTAGAAAATAATATGGGCTTCATATAATCATCATTCTTAAGACGAATTAACTCACGCTTGACACGTTCCTCCTTGGCATAGGGTACACTTCTCGGCTTCATGAACTTTGGTGTAGCTCCCGGCTTCATCTCGATGGAGGCTGGTGGTCCAGTGTACTTGCCCAGCCCGGCTGCAAACACTCCTTCGAGCCCCCGCAGCTCCACAGGGAGTCCTATCAGCGCTTGGTCAGCCGTCTCCGCTGAGGTGAAGTGTACTGTCTGTATGCCGCTCACTGCAATTCCCAGGGCTGAAAACCAATTACGTCCTAATAAAGCAGGTCCTGGTGAATTCATGACTATAAGTGGCAACATGCACGCCCTATCCTTTATTTCCACTAACACCTGGAGACACCCTTTTACAGCTAAACTCTCCTTTGACCAAGTGTTTATCTTGGGCACGTTAGTCTCCAATGATGTTCCGTCAGGCCATAGTTGAGTAAATGTGTCCTGGCCAATTAAGCTACAACTTGCCCCACTGTCTACTTCAAACACTACTGACTTCCCTGCCACTTTTAGACTTAACAATATAGGAGTCACTACATCAGACTCCCCCTCTTTACTATCCGCATGCATCATAAACAGGCTATACTCAGACTGTTCCCACTTGTTCACTGCTGGTGACTCCAGTTCTCTCCTCTCCTGCTGAGTTGGCCCCTCGGTGTCCTCCTCTTCTTCCTCATCTTCCTGTTCTGCACTGACGTAGTGTGCTCGAAAGGTTTTCTCTCTTCTCTCTTTCCCTCTTCCTGCATTATGCAGTATCTGGTTTCTCCTCACTACACATACCCTTTGCAAATGTCCTCTCTGCTCACAAAAATCACACACAGTATTAGTGTGTGCACACTGGCTACCGTCATGATAGCTTGACCCACAGCGGAAACATTCCGCTCTGGCACCTCTGGCTTGGGCGCTTCCCCTACTTCCTCGCCCCACTTGTGTGCCCCTTCCCCACTGACTATGGCCTTGGCCTGGAAAACTTCCACGGTTTCCTCCTCTGTTTCTTCTCTCTGTCATTCTATGAATAACCTCCTCCCCCCCTTGATTTTCAAACCTCGCTGCACTCTTCATTGCCATCTCCGCAGCTTCTGCTTTTTCTCGTACCACCTGTAATGATAATTTTGACATTTCTAAAAATGTTTGACGTAATTTAGAGTCTCTCATTCCCGCTAATATTTGCATTAGCATGCATTGTTCTACGTCTGTGAAGTTACATTTGACACTCAACCCGTTCAGTTCAGCAATGAACTGTGTCAAAGCTTCATTTGGTTTCTGCATACAACATAAAAATTCATATCTTAACACCCATATGTTTGGTTCTGGATCATAATAACTTTTCAAAATTATGACAATTCTTTCAAACGACAACGATTCTAAAGTTTCTGGAGCTTTAATAAGTTTTTTAAGTTGCTTGAACACATTCTTGCCTATGACTGTCAATAATGTGTTCTTCTGTCGTTCTGTTTCTCTAATTTGGTTTGCCTTAAAATAATAATTTAGATGGTCTATGTAATTCGAAAAAGACTCTTCTCCTCCAGGAATAAATTCGTACGTAGTTCCTACCGTACCCAATACCATGTAGACAGGTGGTGGATGCTTCGTAGACTCGTCTTCTGACATTTTTCTTCCTTGATCCCTTCACACTGCACACTAAAATCCGTTCATTATGTCGCCATCTCGCATCTCTCGTCGCCAATTTGTGGTGGTATTAATAAAGTAAACTCACATAGATTAGATGTCACTGATAATGTTTATTTAAGATAACGGATCGTGTTATAATTACAATTTCATTCTCCTAGCGTGTTCCAATCCCCTAGTGTACCATCTTGATTTTCCACACGCTCTCCCCTCCCCACTTACAACAGCTGTTTTCCCCTCCCAAAATCATATGCATAGTATGGGAACATAAGTGGGTTTGGCAAGCGGGGTTCACAATCATAACAATGAGATTAAAGAGATAATATAGCAGGAGCATCAAAACTAATGACAAAACATCTAACATAACCCCACCCAGCACCACGTGCTCGTATTTTTGTACCCTCTTTTTTTTTTCCCCTCTGAAGACATTAAATCCCTATTTTTCATGCTTGTAAGGTTATTGTACCATTATATATTTTCAAAATTGCCATCATATAAAATTATATAAAATATATATTCTCAAAACTTTTTACGTTGCTTTGATATTTATTTAATTTTTTAACTTATATACTATTATATTATTAAAGTAATTTAAATTTGTTCATAGCACCTTTACCCTAAAATATACCCACTATGTATTGTAATTAATTCCTCATTATACTCCATCATTTTGTATTATGGCCGTATGAAACTTTGTGGTAAAATATCCTATAAGATAAATTTTAAAACATAAAAAAAGAATTTCATAGTATAAGAAAATTACATTTAAAAAAAATACATAGATTTCTTATTATGATTATATAAATCATTTTATAATCATGGACAGTCATTCTTTATATCACAAAGGGTGAGTTAAAAGGCGTAGACGATCTCCCACGATTTTGTACTCGTTTAACATGTAAATTGCCTATAACATGCTATGCTCACTGTGCTGTAAATCAGGTGTTATGTAAACTTCTTTCTCATATAACGTATGAATATTATATATATATAAAAATTATAATATACTGTTATACCCTCCATACTTAATATGTTAAAAAGTGACACGTGTACTTTGGCAAACACGTGAGAGCAGGAAACAGGGGGAGAAGAGAGCGAGAGAGAGAGAGAGATGAAGTACAAAATGCTAATATTTTTTTAAGGGAGTAAAAAATTCAAACGCATGATAAACAACAGCAATATAGACTATACCTTTTATTGACAGTATAATATTTTGTAAGAGGGTGTAGCTATATCTTGAATCCCCAAACTTTTTCTTTATGTAGCTCATGACTGACATATTAAGTTTTTAAAATACCATAAAGTCACGGCATTACTTTTCTATACGAACACACAACTTTCTTTAATAAAATAAATAATAATAATGTTGAAATTTAGTAATAAATTTGTTATATTTTATTATCATAGTTTGTTTGAGGAAAAATAAAGAATCACGCAATAAAAAATAATAATAAATAGCATTTTCCTATTCCTAAATAGGATATTGGTTATAAAGTTATTTACCTATTTAAAAAATAGTTGATCACAAATTTTAATTATATTCTTGTTAATAATATTTCATATCATTGCTTTAATTCACGTTACGTTTTTTGCAATTGTTTGAAAAACGGATACGTATATATTATACTGCTAAATTACTACAGTATATGCCTCCACTGACAAAATGAATTAGTTTTAAAAACCACTGCAATTCTCATTTATTGAAATAAAATTCTTGAATGCTCACCTATGCACTCCTTAATAAAACTCTACAGACTTTGTGCGTTGACTTTGTTTTTCGTCTCTCGTTATTATTTCTTCTAATTTTTTTTATACATCAAATTTACTTACTCCACATTTTTTACACAAAATTTGGGGGAGAATCTAAGTTTAATATAAAAAGAAATATTATATATGAAAGGCATTCTTCAAAGAGAGGGAAAAATGCCTTTTGTTTCTTACACTTTTTTTTTCTTCTTTCTTTCATAAAATGCACAAATATTCTGTCATATTATCCCACACATAGCAATACAAGAGGGCCAGTCGTCATTCCAATTTATATTTCCGCTTTTTCCAGATCTAGCCTCCTTCTTTAGTGTTTTATATTATTTTTTATTAATCTCAGCTAAGGGCTGAGGAGACAAAAGGGCGCAAACCGGTGGCAAACCTCCCCCCCCCCCCCCCCCCCCGTTTTTTTCCTCTTTTGTGAGATATTGTGGCGCCAACATCTGAGGAAATGAAGACTGGAAAAAAAGAAACTGTGTTTTATTTTGAAATAGAGGAAAGTATTTTCATGGAGAACTCTCATTTTATTTAGTTAGATCTATACTAACAAGTAAGCACTATAGTTGAATTCGAAGCTTATTATTTGCTACTTTTCGTTTGCATGAAACGTCTATTTACATTTTTATAAAAGCTAATATAATTTTAAAAATGTAAAATAAAAAACACAAAGAGTTTAATTATTATCATTATTTATAAGTGCATAAGAAAGCCAAGGAAGACAATAATCGGAGTAAATATACCATGCAGTCATTAATTTTGATAATCACGACTCAAAATGATCATTTTGGTCGATCCTGTTTAGTATGAACAATCATAGTTCAATCGTGAACTAATAAGAACTAAAATTTCAAGCTTTGTAATTATTGAGTCATATTATTAATATATTATTTCTGTGTGTCCTATACTGGGTCCCCATATCCGAGAGGACAATACGGATACTATACATATATATATATATATATATATATATATATATATATATATATATATATATATATATATATATATTTATATAATAATTATTAATTATGCATATTTTCTTTTCCAATTATAAATTTACATAAATTTAAAGACTGTCGAACGAATACTTCATTGCAAAAACCTAAATTTAATAATTTTTACATGTTCAGCAGAAAAGTTACTACGTACTGTATTATCAAATTCGTGTCGTCGCCGAAGTCTCCGACTGTTGAGCTAGACAAGCAGCAGACGGGCAGCAAAATCGGACGTGTTGTTGTTCGTACTTTCTGTTCAAACTCAAACATGTCACATCGCATGGAATGCAAGGAAAGGTTCACACTTCGGGCAGACGTCGTCGAGCTAGCTGCTGGCTGTCTAGCCAGTGCGGTCGCCTCGATGCACGATGCATTTCAGTACGTATAATTCATCACGTGGGTCAAATTCGCACCTCGATTTATCGCACTTTTTGACAAATAACAACTGACCTATCACAAGTAAGTATTGCTCTGTCACGTGACTGAATTCCAACAATCAGAACTCCAAAATCATTCAAAACCGTCGCGAATGCACGAATATCACACAGCCACACTTTTGATCTGCTTTTGATCGCAACCGCAATCTTAGTTCACTTGCTTGAATATCGTCAATCAGAGCAGACGTTCCGTGAAGCTTTTCAGCATTTAGAAGTCTTTCTAAAAAAAAGTTGTGGAGGTATGTATAATAATTATTGTAATATGATTTATGTGGCGATGATATTATATAACGTGATCTTGATATACATATATATATATTTTTTTTTATTATTTTTTTTTTACTAAATTTATAAAATTAGAATATAATAAATTTCAGCTAGTTTTTGCCATATTTTCAATGTCGAGTGTGGAAAATGTGCATTCTGCATACCTGGATTTGCTTTACCTTCAGAGGAAAAGTCATGTAAAAACACGTGGATCAAATTATATGATTTATTAAATGCTATAAAAATAAAAGAATTCATACCATATTACATACTTTAATATATATGTGAGCTGTATGTATCACACTACACAATACACGTTATAGGTTTACAGCGACTTTAATTAATACAGGGGGAAAGTTATGCATGTTATTTTTGTTCACCGACGTACGGGTGCAAACCGTGCAAAATATGCAATGCGGCCGGGTGAAAGAACGCGCATGGTCATGCGGCTGCATTATTTCGATTAATTATTTTATCTGATGTGCACTCGCGAAGAAAAAAAAAGAAAAATCACCATCATGTGTGGCCATATAATTTTATATTATACAAAATTTACTTTCAAAGTATGATCGATATATTGGATTATTAATTTTTTCCTAAAAGATGTATTTTACACATACGTACATTATTACTTTTATTAGAAACGATTATATTATGCATTTCTTTGCATTGCATATTACAGCTAGTATGTATACTAATAAATTAAAAACGTAAAGATAGAGCTATTATTCAAGCATTTTTTTTTTTTTTTTTCATACGGGCATAATTTTGCGTGGTGCGGGTTAAATAAAATTATTATGAATATTCAAGCTCATATAACGCATGTTGGAGCTTATCGGTTTAGCGCGCGGGGAAAGCTAAGGGGCTAAGGGTCCCCTAATTTAACATTACGTTTATTGGTTAAAACACTTTTTATGCAATTTTTGAGAAAACTACTCCACCGATTTTGGAGAAAATTAAATGAGAAATACATAGACATACTTTTACGTGTTTTAATTAAGCTATAAAAAATTTTAAAGAATTTTTTAAACCGATAATCTCCTATCTCTATAAAACAATCGAGTATCCAGCTCAATTAAATAATGTTAACGTTATTTCTTAAAATTTGCGTATCTGCATTTGCTGGATATTTTATTCACTAGCTGAGTTGTATCGAGTTGGAGACAGAAAAAAATATATAGCATAGCACGTGGATGAACGATGCATTCTTGCATTATGCTTACTTGCATTTTTCTATGCATATATAGCGCCACAAAAAAAGAACATTGCATGTATATGTATTTAGCAAGACGATTTCGAGGTCATTTGCATGATTACACCATGAGTCACAGGGTTGTTGACGATACAGATTGTTGGATTCTGTTTCACTGGATAAGAATGCAAACAAAATATGGGCAAGATATTTGTCATCTCTCTCTTTATTTTTTAATATAAAAATGTATGACATAAAATCACAAATAAAAAATCACGAGAATGTTTTAAAATTAATTAAAAAAAATAAAAGGCATTATTATTATTATTTTATCTCAAATAACAGGCTATTGACTGATTGTGGATTTATTGGCATCTTGCGATTATCATTTAGATAAGATAGTTGATTCAACTTATATAAATATAACTATTTTTAATTCATTTTTAATAGGTGAAAAACCTGCATATATATGGTACAGTACATAGGGCTGTAAGCTGCAACCTCTAGTTAAACCTTAGTTATATATATTTTTTAATTATTGCAATAATCAAAATAACAACTTTAACTATACGGTTTAACTATTTAGTTAGCGTTGCAGCTTACAGGGGGGATAGTGCATATACAAATTTTTATTATTGCTTGCAACGTATAGCAAAATTAATAGTGCTGTTCGTAAACCCCGTTTTCTTGCACCAATAATAGCGCATTCCAATTGATTATATTAAATAACCATAGCTGATCGTCATTTCAGTACCAGAAAACAGGGTTTACGATGAACAGCATATAATAAAAATGTACCGAAATGAAATCTAAATCTTCAATCTTGACATTAGGCTTCTGAAAAAATAGTAAATATAGCAACATTGCCATACATATTACACAGGCCAAGATAATAGAGCGAGCGAGGTGGGTGGCAAAGAATGCCTTTAAATGTTGACATTTACTCCCATTGCTGTGCAAGTTTTTCATTTCCTTCGGGTACAGCACAGTATCAAAATTTTAAATTTTGTTTGAGTGAGTTTGTATTTATACGTCTAGCCTATAGCAATAAAATTAATATGATGTTATGTACAGTATCTTTAGAAGTAATTTGCGGTTAATGTCTGCGACACTGTGTGAAATGTTTAAACTTATGTATGTGTTGTATTATACAATAGTAAAATGAATACTAAATGAGGTGAATTACTATTGTTTCAGATGGACTCTGTGAAGGTAGAAGAGAAGTACGCCCTGCCAGAAGGTGACTATGTGATTGTCACATGGGATTTAGTAGCAACCGGCGGTAGCTTATATGATGACATCTGCCAGATTGCTGCATACGCTCCTGGAAGTGAGACATTCTCTCAGCATGTCATGCCATACCACAACATGTCTGTTGGCTCTCGTCGCAGACACAACATGAACGTCATCTCAACTGGACGCTACCGCATTCTCAAAGACCTTCGTACAAACAAGACTCTCCATACCAAAACAGACTTTTCAGCACTCAATGACTTCATGGAATGGTTGTCTACTGTCAAAGGATCCTCTGATGGTATTGTTTTAGTGGCCCATGACTCAAGAAAACTAATTGCATCTGTTTTGATGGAGGTCATCAACAAGTACAGGATGCGTGAGCAATTCTGTTCAGTAGTAAAAGGATTTGCCAACTGCTTCACTATTGCTGAGAGCAAATGCACCAAGCCTTTACGCTCGTATTCTATCCGAGCTCTGTCTACTGCTCTCTTGAGTAGTAACGAAGAAAACTTATTTGAGGCAACTCAACGAGCAAAGGCAACATACAGTGTTCTAGAACACTTGTTTGAGCCTGAAAATAGTGACTCTGAGCAGACTGAAGAGCAGAAGTCCCCTCGTCAGTTGGCCAAAGACATCCATGATTTTACGTGCACTGTGGATGGAGTAAACAAAATGTCTGCTGATTTGAAGGCTCTGCATGACCGAGAAGAATCACTGCAACCCTTGTTTGACTGCATGAAAACTAACCGTGCAGACCGACAGCGTAGCTTCAATCTGCAGCGTTTGTTGGCTAGATCCAATATTGATTACGAAATTCTCTCTGACATCTACAAGAAAGGTGGTTTAGAAGCTATTAATGAAGTATTAAAATGTACTTTGGCTCAAGAGCATGCACGAGAACTGTCTGAACTGAAGCACGTGTTCGCTCTCCACTTTGACCCTGAATACAAGGGTGAGTGGAAACCTGAGAGAGCTGCTGGTGGAGATAGACCACGTAGTTTCCGTCGCAACTCACGCTCCAAGAAGACTAGAAAAACTCCATCATCTCCTGAGAGCGATGCTACCAAGACTTTGTCTGATGGAAAGAGTGGTCCCAATTCACCCACCAGTTCTGGAGAAGGTAAAGAATCAACGTCTCCAAAGAATGAAGGAAGTGTCCCAGCTGTTACCATCACCAGTGACGAGAACCAGACCCAGACTGTCGTCGTGGCAGCAGTTTAACTTGTGGTAACATGTAACACCAAACCTGCAAGCTATACCAGTTATTTTTTTATTTTTTTACCAGGCAAGATCCCTGTTCTAGTCTCTTAATTTTTTGAAAAACAAGATCATAATGGAATCAAATCTAAAGTTTTTCACTTGTTGATGAAATTTGCTAGTTATAATGATCTGAGATATGTATTCTAATTAGAGACTATAATGTTTTGTTGATTTGCTTAATAATTTTTCAATTTCAAATATTGATTGTTATTTTCAATGGTTATAATGTAGTATGTAATTATGAAGTTGTAATGATTGCATGCCTCCTATGATGTATGATATGTGCTGTACACCTGTATGTACATATTCTTTTACGTTTAAGATAATTGGCAAAATTTATTTAAGTAATGATTTCAAAATATTGTTAACCTATTGGAATAAACTATATGCATTGTAATTATTGTTCTTTTTTTATTTTATTTTGCATTTAGAAATAATATATTATACCTTTACATTTTAGCTGCATGTTGTAGTTCACTTCTACAAGATCCCTGCCATTTTTTGTTTTAGCATTTTTGTTTACATTAATCAGCTGTTCACTTTTTCCCCACCAGCTGTCAACTTTTTAGCTCCACAGGTCTCTTTGTTTTTAGTTAATTAATGTGACTTTACAATGTCATGGAGTGATAACTTTCCAGTTTATTTAAGCAATTTATCACCTGTTTATATATTTTCAGTAGTTATCTCTATTTTAGCAGTTATTGCTACAGCTTTTTATCAAAATTATGAGAAGCCAAAACATGCAGCACAGCCAAAAAGTACCAGTGAAAATACAAGTCTTCTCAATTCATCAGATAATGAGGTTAGTTTTGCCATAACTACTATAATTTTATTGCCGTCAGAAACAATTGCTATATTTGTATTCCTCAAATGGACTAGATGTTAAGAAATAATATGATTTTTGGTAAGAATCGGACAGTTCGTTGTAACGACGGACAAAACTTTACAAGCTCAAAAGAGCTTATACCTTTTTGACTTCTTATTTGAGCAAATTCCAATAGACTATATCTATAGTAATTATTCTTCACATCAGAATAGCCTGAAAATTGATAAATTATCATCCTTCATGAGAAATGGATATAGAACATAAGAGCATCAAGAGCAAAATATTTGTACAGTATGTCGTATAGGTCCCTAAATGAAACTTGAGGGACTCGAGTTTATACAGCTATTAAATGCATTAAATACCAGTAAGTTAGCTACAAATGTATTTCTGTGAAAGATTAGAATAGCAGAATTCTTGCTGTTAGTATATGTAGCCAAGTGTCATGTTTTGTGCTATAGCGTACCTCCGAGCAAAAAATAGTTTAACGAGTTTAGTTTACAGGTTGGAGATGACGTACTGCATACTTTGGCTCATGCAATTATATTGTTTATATTCACATAACGTCACAACCACTAGTGGGCTCGTGGTGCCTTCGCCCGACTTCTGTCTCATCTCTTTTTTGTATAGTGCGTGGGTATGCACCTATAATTCTAGTAGTTACATATTACGTAATGTAATAGCTAGAGATTGAATTTCTCAGCAAATCACATATTGACATATTTCATATTTTCATGTCTCTTAACTTTGTAATTTTTATGTACAGGATAGCAACTGTCAACATGACTCATACTCTTACAGTGATATTATATATTATAAATATATTATAAATAAATAAAAATAAAAAATAAAATAAAAAAATAATTATCAAAGGAAACAATAAGAAAACCAACAAGCACCTACCACAATGAAGTCCGTAGCTAGGTGAAGATTTGTATGGGACATTTAACGCTAATATTTACATTAAGATGTTTATAATCAATCATTGTCTTCATCAATGTAATATTCGTGTTAACTGAGCAATATAGTTTTTCACATAGCTACGGACTTCATCATGGTAACTGTTAGTTGGTTTTCCTATTCTTTCCTTCACATTCAAACCAAAATGGTTTTTACTTCCTCAACAATTACTCATACATTTTCCTAAAGTTAGTAATCAAAAGATTTGACAGAAAAACAAATAGATAGATTAGTAAAAATTAGGTAATGTGAGATAGTTAAAGCCTAATAGTAATTAAATGCTTGGGTTATGCCATACACAAACAGAAGCCTCTTGGACAAAAAAAAAAAAAAAAAAAAAAAAAAAAAATCTGAACTGTGCATAACTTTTTGCCACCAGCTCACTATACCATTGAGCATAGTTCAAGTGTTATCCAACGGTCTATTATCCAAGCGTCTTGTGCAGTTGAATTGGGTAATCATACTGATTTGCACAACATAGATTGTTTTCTTAAGTTTAGTGCTAGGTTTATAGTGCCGCTACCATACCCAACATTTTACAAATGTGAACGCTATATAATTAATTATAAAGTTCAAAATCTTGCATGAGAAAACTTAGTAAAATTATAATTCAGTTGTGTAGTAACAAATTTATTTATCCATGTTTTGCTAAAATACTGTAGGATGAAGCTGATGAGGTGATATCTCCTATTATCTCTGGTGAATTTGGTGGAGTGCTGGGAAGGATAAAAGCTGCTAAACAGAGAGTTATACAGAAAAAGCTTCTAGGTGACGACTGCTTGGATGAACAAAAGGAACTTGAAAAAAAGTAAATTATTAATTGTTGCATTTGAACTAGGAGCAATAACTTTTAGTAATAATATTTGTATTTAGGGAGTATATCATTTGAAAAATAACTCTCGAGTATTGTATAATACATTGAAAAGTTTAGATTCTGAGGAAAATCTTAACACAAGTTAAAGTTACCATGAATTTCTCCATAATTATATATAAAATAATTATAATAATAATCAAGTGAATTTGAGACTTGAATATCAAACTGCTGGCATTTTGCCTAGACAATTTCCCCCACCACAATATTGTCATTTGAGAATCTAATATTATATTATTTTGGTCCATCTGTCTAGTAAAAGACCCTTATGCTACTGTTCTGTAAATTCCAGGACAGAAAAAGAGCAACTGGAAGCAATATGGAACCTTCTGCAAAAACAAGAGGACAAATTCTTACTTGGATCCAAGTTAGAAATGCAAGAGCAGCTACGATTGTATAGAAGCTAATCCTGGGCTTCTGTGCAAGCATGCTAAAAATTAAATCTGCAAAATATCTTCATGATCTCCCATTGGTGTATGTTATACAACATATTCAAATCATATTCATAGTTACCTTAAATTTGTACTGTATATTAGAGTGATCTAATAATCAAACATTGTTTGAAATTTCTACTTTATTTGTATTTGTATTTATTTAATATTGTTTTATTTTATTCTTTAATCACTTATCTACATTTAAATTTCCTACAGTTGGGCCATTAAGTAGTTAATGAAATAAAGTTCAAATGATTTTTAAAGTTAAATGAGGTGCCATGTGTTCATTCTACCAATTCCCAATAATTGCAAAAAATGCAGTTCATTTTCTATACCCAAAATGTGCAAAGTACAATTAATATTCAGACCAAAGTATCCCCCTATACTGTGGTTCATATGAATTCTTCCCTTTAAAATAGTATTACTGAAATTTTTATTATTTATTAAATAGCTGCATTGAAACTGTAAAATCAATAAATCAAAAGAAAAAACATATACCTACTTTATTTATATATGACTTGACCTCCGAGTATATTGTACACAAAAAAAAAAAAAAAAAAAAAAAAAAAAAGATACAAAATGAAATAACTACAAATGGAATAATAAAATCATATTCTACCAGTAATGGATCATTTTTATTTATGTTAAAAACAGTTTTCTGAGATGTTATACAATAAAAACATCAGCACCATATTATTGGAGCTTTATACATCATTTTCACTTGCACCAATTATACTAGCAATTCACAATAGAAATAAAATTACTTCACACGCAGTAAAAGTGTCAAATAACAATTGTCTTGTTAATAAATTGTAAAATAAAATGAGTTGCACTCGTAGTCAGAGTTTGAGACCCTATACATTTTTTTCTGTTTCACAGAAAAACAAACAAACAATAGTTGAATAATGGAGAATTTTTATTAAAATGGAATAGTTATATCATCTGAATTTCTTATAACTAGCTACATGAATGTAAAATGATACTGGAACTACACATTTCTTTAGTTTTATATAACTGCGTCACAAAAATTGAGTTGAAATCCTATTATGTATTTCAGAATGTTTTAAAACACACTTTAAATTCAGTATTTCAAATATGGAAGAGGATGCTTTTTAAAATGTGTAAAATGATTTTTTTCTTCTTTTTTCAATAAAATTTAAGGAACATAATTAAAAATGAACTTGATAGCATCATGTTGTGTGTATAGTACAATAAAGTCTTGTTTATGACACTGATTTCAACTCTACCTCAAACACCAAGTAGCTGTTGGGAGGAATGGTTGGCGGTGAGCCTCTGGTGCCATAGCTGTAATGTAATAAAATAAAGAATAAGTTTCATTGTCATTATAGGTGTAACAACTATAGTAACTTCAAATCTGATTTACTTTAGTGACATTTTTTTAAACGATTGCGATTTAATTTACATTTGTTTATTTACAATAATGATAAATCAATGGCTAAAGAAGGGTTAATGAAAACAGATTTATACTTAGAATATTTTTTTTTAATAATATAAATCAAAAGGCAAAATTACAGTAATGAAAGTAATATTGACTAGTAAAGACGTAACTTTTTTGCGACTTTTAAGTGATTTCGTTCACATCCGCTTCCGTTCCTACATACTGCGATGAAACGGAAGCAGATGTGAACAACATTGCTTAAAGTCTGCCTCAAAACAGTTGCTTCTTCATTAGTTAATAGTAATAAATGCAAGCTTTAGGCTACAAAATAAAGTAAAGATTGAGTATTTTCTAATGCCATGAATCCATTTAACTAACTTTTCTTTCCCCTTCATTTGATGAACAATGAATTGCTAATAAAAATAAGTAGGGTTGCAAACATGTGCTTCAATCTACCAAAATATTGTAGTTCATTAATTAGACATTAGATCTATAGAATGTATAAATAAAAAATAATATATTGTCTGTATCGCGTCAAAATGTATTAAGTGAAATTATCACGAGCTGGTTAAACGTTCCATCTACATAGGGTTAACTGTGTCAGATGGAACGTCTGGCACGCTTGTGATAATTTCACTTCAAACAATTTGCCACAATAGAGATGATATTCTCAATAAATAAAAATTATTAGCAGTTTTGGATCTGTCTAGTGCAACAATTTAACTAAACAAGATAGATACACACAATGAAGCTTGAATCTCTATCCTCTAGCGGACTGATGACAAACTGAAAGTTTACTATTACCCCCCCCCCCCCCCCCAACCCACAGTTGGTGGTCCAAAATGTGTCAGCAAATTGAACAATTAGTGATATACAGCGTTTTGCAGAGAATCTAAGACGTTGTAGTTTATACTAAACAGAGCAAGGTGTGGAAATATTGAAATGATCGACCAATGGGAACTGGACGCATCAATTTTTGTGAAACATATTGGTGATGTCTTGCATTTTGCATGTCTTTAGACACCTCCTTTTTACCTACCGAGTCAAGTAGCCAAAACAAGCAAGCAGGAGAAAGAAAACAGAGCAGATCACACAATATTGAAGCAAGTATATATTATTTTGGAAAAAAACAAGTATGAATGAGGCGAGTTGCTGGTGAGCAATTAATATATGTAAACATGTCTGCGTGTGCGGGTGTGTGAAATAGACAGAGAGAGAAGGCATTGAGATGTGCTGCTTGCTGCTCAAGCAAGAAGTGACGCTTGCATGGTGGTACAAAGGCCACTCTCACCTCAATGTAACCTTTTGCTGCATCTCTCTCTCTCTCTCCCTCTCTTGCTCTGTCTTGTGTGATCTGCTGTTTTCTTTCTCCTGTTTGCTTGTTTTGGCTACCTGACTCAGGGGAGGTAAAAAGTAGGTGTCTAAATACATGCTAATGCAAGACATAACCGATATGTTTCACAAAAATTGATACGTCTAGTTCTCATTGGTCGATCATTTCAATATTTCCACACCTTGCTCTGTTTAGTAAAAACTAAGTCTTAGATTCTCTGCAAAACGCTGTAGGGAAGGTTAGTAATGTGCATTTATGGCATTGCAAAATATCCCACTTAGCATAGTGTTTGCAGTTATTACCTTGGTCAATTATTGTTTCTTTTGATTAACATTTTCAATAAATTACACTTGAAATATTATAACTAATTTATTCTTACGATTTAGTATCTAAACCAGAAGGTTTTTCTCTAATAATACGCTTATTTTATATTCATCATACTTTTTAATACTTGATAACTTTCAAATATATTTAAATTACTTCAAAAAAAAAAAAAAAAAAAAAAAAAAAAATCTAAAAAAATATATAAATATATTATTGAGTGTGCTCCACTATAATGCCCTAAAAATAAATTTTACCTTCAAATATATTTTTTGCTGCAAATGACCAGAAACAGTAAAATCCAAAATTTGGGAGCAATCCTATAATTTTTTATTTTTCAAAGTCAAGTGGACTTGAGACATTAGAGCGGAGCACCCTCGATATAAATAAATAAACCTTAATTTAATTGGAATTAATAAAGAAATACTTACCCCATTTGAGGTGGGCAGATAATTTTTCTCTTGCCTCCAACTTTCATGCCCTGAACACCTACATCCCAGCCCTTGATGACCTCTCCCCTGCCAAGTCGGAATTTGAAACCTGAGCCACTCTGGGTTGCATCAAACTGCTTGTTGTTGTGCTTAAGACGGCCAACGTAGTAAACACATGCCTGTCAATAAACAGGAAACATTAAGTATGAACACAAGTACAAAATATACATATTTTATTTATTAAATTGCAACACTTTCATCAACAATATAACAACAAATTCCACAATCATAGAACAAGAGCTACAGTAATATCAGAATTTTTATATTTAAAAAACATAAGCAATTGAATACTTACTGTCCTCCCTGGTTTTGCCACTGGACCTTTGCCTGGAATAAGGTCTTCAACGATAATTCCCCCTGCTAGCTTTTGCTGTCCCCCAGCAGGTGATTTTTGTTGTTGAGGAGACTTCTGTTGTTGTTGTTGCTGCTGCTGCTGCTGCTGCTGGCCTTTAGGAGTTTGCTGTTGTTGCTTGGGAGTTTGGCCTGAAATTAGTTGACATGGTTATTATATTGGAGCAACATCTTTTATACTTTTTCTTTATTTGTTTTATTATTGTCAAGAAGTGAGCACAAATTACTGAAGGTGTACTTCAACTGGATAATTATAGGCAGTTAGAATCAGTACTGGGAGTACATGCACTCAAGGCAGCCTCACCTCCTAAATTGGTACAGCCATTCTACTTAAAAATGAATTTATATTGGCTTATGGCCTTACAATGCAATCAGATTGAGATTTCAGTTGGCACAGAACTTATTCAAATACATGCTATTCCCATGTGCTAATAGATATTCATTCATAAGTAAAATGACCGTGCATTATTTTTTAAATGACTTTGATGTAAAACTTAAAAATTACTGCAAACACTTACCTTTAGGAGTTTCTGCACCTTTCTCTTTCTTTCCTTTTTTCCCTGAATCCTTTTGATTAGAAGTTCCCTACGGGAGGAAAGAAAATTAGTTTTAAAATCATGAGTGTTAAAAGAAAACATGCATAAATGACATTGAAGTAGTTTTTATTTATAAAAATTAATGAGTGGAGAAATTAACTTACATTCATAACAGGGGTCTTGGCAGGTGTCTGTTGTTGTTTCTGCTTTTGTTTGGGAGGTGGGCTGACTTCTTCTTCGCCTGAAAACACAAAATTTGGTATCACAAAACAAAGAACAAGAATGTTTCATAAATTCACAAGAAAAAGAAAAAAATAAATAAATAAAGTGAACTTCTTTTTTACTATTTTCTCCTATTACTATTTTTTTGGCATGATTATATTTTTACTAATTGATTTTAGAAACAAATTTCCCTTTCTACTTTTTCTAAGCTGAAATTGATTTATTAATTATTTTTCTTAATTATTATTATTATTTGACGTAAGGATTGTATTTCGCTGTGGCTGCGGCCAAAGGGCGTATGTGCATTTCAAGGTCGCCCCACAAAGGGCGTATGTGCATTTTTGGCCAGTTAAACAAAGGGCGTATGTGCAATTTTGGCCAGTTGAACAAAGGGCGTATGTGCATTTCTGGCCAAAACGATATTATTTCATTTTATTAAAAAGGGTATTATTTTACATGTTCCCTGTAATTTTTATATGTTTTTGACTATTATTTTTAAATATACATACGAAATATATTGCACTACTTTAGCGGAAAACGGTTTGGCCAACTAGAGATTGTAAAGGCGTATGTGCAACAGCAGGGCTACCACTTGTATAATGTTGCTACTAAATGATGAACTACGTTATATTTAATGAATTTCGGTATTAATTTGCATTTTTTAACCAAAATATAAAAAAGGGTGAAATTAAAGAAATATAACTCCTATCAATTTTGTTGAATCCCAATATATTTTCATAATTTTATGAAAATTTGTTTGGGTAGTATTTGTTAGATTTTTTTTCTGTTGTTGGCTATTATTAACATGATGACGTCAAAAACGATGTATATTATTTTTTTGTTTAATAAATGACGGGAAAAAGATCATAATTTGATGGAAATATTTAGATTTATTTATTTTGATGTTTTTAAATTTATCCTGTGCATGGAAATTGCAAAGTAAATTCAAATGGATTATCATTGGATTTCTGATATAGTTAAATTTTAAATTAATTTTTTAATTTAATTATCTTTTTAGATATAATAATTTTACATTTTATCTTTATTTCTTCCTTTTTTCTTTTTTAGTTTTTTGTGATATTAAAAAAAATACTCTGTAGCAAACTCAAAGTATTTTACGTAATTTTCAGATCGAGAAATAATGGCAGATATAGGCAGATATAGATATAGGCAAAACTGGTGTTGATTATAATTATTTTCACCAAAAAATAAGATTGGCGGTATGGTGTCATCGCACTAGTTTAAATAGAGAAAATTAATGATTCAACTGTGACTACGTGATCGCGATATACAGCGATATCTTGAGATTCCGGCGTGATTTCGCCTTCACCCACACTTGCAATTTCTTAGTTTTTAAGTATATAATAATGCACAAAAGAATACAATAAATATGTAAAATAATAATTACTTGGATATAATCAATTTTTTGAGAAAACAAAATTCATTCAAAACAGAAACAATTTTCTTTTGTATTTCAAAAAATTATTCCACATAGTATTTGTTGAAAAAAAAAAATCTACCATATTTTGCTAATTATATTTGTTAAAACTAAAAGTACATAAAATTCTTTATTATAAACATTTTAATTGCCAAAAAATGAACTTGACTTAAACATTTAATTTCCTTCTTCTTATTGTTTTAATGTTTTAAACAGTTTTTTGTCTCTCCTGTAAAATTATGCAAAATGCACATACGCCCTCTGCTGCAAACTGGCCAAATGCACATACGCCTTTTGCTGAAAACTAGCCAAACGCTCATACGCCTTTTGCTGCAAACTGGCCAATTGCACATACGCCCTTTGGCCGCAGCTCCATCGATTTGTTATAGCCACTTCAAACCACTCATTTTATTCTTGTTTTTGACTTTAAAGAACATTGTTATAATTTAGGAACATAAAATGATAAGATAACACTGTCTTCAATATATTTATATGTAAAAATATTGAGACAGAGAGAGAGAGAGAAGGATGCTAATGTTTTAAAGTAAAACTGAATTCTGATTTAGGACGCTAGTAATTTTTTTTATTTTTTTTTTTTCATATTATTTCAATATTTTAAGAATTAGCTAATCCAGTGTTGTAGTCAATCACACTTTTTTTGATCTGATCACAATCCAATCAAGTGAGATCTGACTCAATCTGATCACGATCATTAAAACACAAGACAATCCGATTGCGATCCGATCAGACCGACGATCATTTGATCGAAATTTCCGTTCATTTTCAATGTACGTCACCATTTCTACTTTTTAATACCCCCCCCCCTATTTATGAGTAAAAAAATTCCTCGACTACAACACTGGCTAACACCCAATATATCTTTGTATATTAAAAATTGTTAATTGTCCCATTCAAATAAAAATCATTAAAGGTAAGCACAGATAGAAACAGTGACCTATATTGCCATTTATCCTAAATGTGCACATGTGCTAAAAATCTCACTCCCCCACTCACAAACATATGTAAGTGCATCAACAAGCCAAATATCCTAGAAGAGAATCTTACTTTCATCCTCCTCGTCCTCTGCCTCTTCTTCCTCATAATCATCATCATCTTCTTCTTCTCCTGACTCGGACTCATCTTCAGAATCTCCATCGCCAGCAATTTTATCAAAGAATGTGCCAACTTCTTCCTCGTCATCTTCCTCCTCCTCGTCCTCCTCATCATCATCATCTTCGTCATCAGAATCTTCTGGAAACATCAAACATACAAATTAATTTCTAACTTACGACACACTAATAGGAGGGTGAAGGTAAAATTGTGCTCTTTTAATATATTCTCAAACTGATGTGCATGATTAATGATTTGTAAATATAAGGTCTAGTTTGTAATTGCTATGATATTTTTGTATTATTATAATTTTTTTTCCCCCTTCACAAATACGGTAATGTTGATTCATCTATTTTAAGCTTGTACTGTACTATTGGGTAATAATTGATCGATCATTTTCTTAATGTGTTAGATTCACTACAGAAACAGGCAGCTTTTATTATTACTATTATTATTTTAATTTTTTTTTTTTTTGCTTGCCATATTGTGTTATCGTGCTATACACCAATCCCAGTCCCAGTCAAGACATTGTCTTATCGACAGGTAAGGACTTTCCAATTAATGGAAAAGCACACACGGGCCGGCCAGGGCCTAAGTACACAGCCCGGCATTCACCATGACAGCCTAGAGAAACCGTGGAAACATCTAGGCAGGCTCGTCGGTGCAATCACATCAATCATGCACCTCCCGAATACTGTGCGTCTTCATGGAATGCATGTAAACATGTATCGTGCAACGTGTTGTGCTCTCACTCTTCACGTACGCACCCAGCAGTTGCTCGAACCTATACTCGGTGAAGAGTACAGAGTTGCGAGTCAGCTGCCATCACCACTTGGCCATACCAGCTCAGTATTCTTTTAACACTATATATTGATAACTTAGCTTTTAGTTAAATTTCTCTACTCAACGAAGTTTGAAATAGTAAATTAATACCACCTACAATTTTCTTAAAAATTATATCTGAAAGTAATAAACAATTCATATCAACTTACCAGGTTGAACAGCCTTTCCTACTATCTTTGCTTTCTTTGCTTCATTTTTTACTTCTTGTTCTCCCTTTCTTTTATTTGCGTCTTTCATTAACTGTTTCTTAACAGCAGCTGGTACTTCAACTTCATCTAAATGAAAACAATACTAGCTTTAGTATTTTTGTTCTGTACAAATATATAATTACACTGACTTACCTTCTTCAGATTCCTCTTCCTCCTCTTCTATGTCTGAAGGAAACTGTGAAAAGTCATCTTCCAACACCAAAAATCCTTTGAATCAAATATAATTTGTTAAGTGTTTTGTTAATATAATGCATAATATAAGAAGAAAAAAAAAATGCAATTTACCTGTAAGATGTACAATTCCTTTTCCCTTCGTCATAAATGCTATAGTGTCTCCAGTTTGAAAGTTAAGATCCAAGGCTTGTTGATGATATTTATGTTTTGATAAATTACACAGTAAGTAATCATTTTTGTCAACAGTAAGTATGACAGATACTGATTCATTAGCATCTAAAACAGAACAATAATTATCATATTAATATTATACCATATGGAAATAAAATGATTTTACAAAGAGTTAAAGTGCAAGAGAGAGAGAGAGAGAGAGAGAGAGAGAGAGAGAGAATGGGGGGGGGGGGGGGGGTCAGCAATATATTGATAGCTCCACGGAAAACCAAACTATCCATAGTCTCCGTGCGCCTCAAATTTGGAACATCTGCGCTCTCCTCTTCTCTCTAAATTGAAGTATCTGTAATGGTGCGCTGGTAAGAGATGCTTCAATTTCAGCTGAGGCAGAGAGCGCAGATGTTCCAAATTTGAGGAGCGAGGAAACTATAGATAGTTCAGTTTTCCGCGGAGCCATTGATATGTGGATATGTCGGTGTACCTGATATTTTTTTGAGGCGATACTAAAATCTGAGTTGATATTCAATACTTTAAGTAAAATTCGCAAACGAGCAACCTTTTATTTTTAATAATTTCCTGTGAAATTTCTGAAATCTTTAGGCAATTTTTCTTTGAAAAGAAAAAAAAAATGACGAAAAAGAGTTTCACATCACACAACTGGCTAAACCCAAAAATGTGTGATGTAATAGAAATGAGTGAGATGAGGTGGATTGGTGAACCATCCAGAGATACCTTTTACTTGGTGTGGGCCACTACCACCACTACTAGGACTGGCCAGAGACATGAATAGACCTGTCAAGCCTAAACATCTCTCCTCCCGTTTTACCTGTGCTTCACTGGCAAACTTACAGGCATGAACATGCAGAGAACATGAGTGCGCACTCACTGTCAGTGTATACCATGCATGGCCTCTCAAAAAGCTGACACGGTATACAACAAGCAATGAACACACAACCTCTTGCACATCAGACCAGAATGCATACCACTGCGCCACAGGCTCAGATTTGATCCTTCAAATTGCTATTAATAATACTGGCATGTTTACCAGTAGGTACTCAATGTATTGGCCATCGATCTATTGATGAATGAGTTATTATTATTATAATTATTACAGTACATGTCATCAATATATTTTTTTTATGTACAGCATTTGCATTTGAGAGAGTGTGAAAATACTGTTAAGTATGCAATTGGTGTGAATATTCATGTTCAGGACGTCAGAAACCTGCAAAAATTAGTATGAAAATGTTGTGCGGGTTGCATAAATTGAAAATTCTGATCACTGCTACGGAGCTACAGTTGGGTTTTGAGACAAACTAAAGTTATTTATGTAAGTCCCATGAAGTGTTTTGTGATATAATTGCTTGTGTTTGTCTCTGGTCTATTCCTTCAATATATTTTGATTATTGATACAAAAAGTAAACATAATATCGATGCTGTTGCGGCTAAACCACACTTCTACTTTTAGCGGATTTGCTTACTTTCATGCATCTACATTTATCGTGAAACCAGGTAAAAAAAAAAAAAAAAAACTTCTACATCTGTTTTCCTATGAAGAAGTGTTTTTTACCTGTTGTTGCGATAAATGTAGATGCATGTTTCTATGGTTATTGCGATAAAGGTAGATGCGTGAAAGTAAGCAGACCCACTAAAAGTAGAAGTGTGGTTTAGCTGCAACAGCATCGATACATTGCTGATCCCTGGAAGAGTGAGATTGAGAGTTTACAAAGCTATGTAGATAAAATAGATTACCTGATCCTGCTGATTTAAGATCTAATGCTGCCATTGATACGTGGAATGAAGCTTCAACTTTTTGGGCATATCGCTTGCCTGACTCCAGTGTTAGTCCTGGAAAAATATAACATTAATTAGGCTATATAACAGTAATTGTTTAATACATACAACAATATATGAGCAGATGATACACCGGAAATGTTAGCTTCATATAATATGCTTTCAATGGTTGCTGCGCCAATGTAGAACAAATATATAATATATAATACATATATAAGCGCCAAACGTAGTTCGTTCATTTTGAGTCAAATTTGTAAAGTGTAGTTTGTTCACTTCCACAGGTAAATGTCGATATATGTTGACTGGATGCTGGATGTGCTGTATTGACTGATAAAGGAACAACTGTTTTGAGACTGACTTTAAGCAATTTCAGTCACATCCGCTTCCGTTTCTCCTTACTACGCATGCACAGTAGGTCGAAACGGAAGCAGATGTGACCAAAATCGCGTATAGTCAGCCTGTTGTTCCTTTATTACTCAATAATACATACACAGCACTCACTCTTATCATTTAGGGTATAAAAAGGTATGAGGTATGACACATGCAACTTAAATTCCCAATATTATATAAGAAACAGTTAAATACATACCAGTACTTATACATACGTACATATAGTTATGCATGGTAATTTTACTAGTTATCTGCATTTTTTAAAAATACATTTTACTCATTTTAAGGGTTTTAAAATTTTAGCACACAAGAAATGATTAAGCAATATGTACTTTTTGTGTAACTTTCAAAACTCTCAAATGAGGGAAACATAAAAAAGCAGCAAACACCTATACATATGTACCTGTACCTGTACATATATGTACCGGTATGTTTAATGTATGTATATATGCATTTACTGTACCGTACACCGTACCGGAAATCTAACTTGACATGATGAACCGATCATATGTATAATTTAAAAATTTAACGAAATCATAATAATGCTGTTCGTAAACCCTGTTCTCTGCACCAAAAATGACGATCGCCTCTGGTTATTCAAATGGAATGCGCATTTTTTGGTGCAAGAGAACAGGGTTTACGAACAGCATTACTGTATGATACTACCAATGTATGTATGTATGTATGATATATGAGTAATAATACATAATATGTACAGCTCTGGCCAAAAGTTCCCGAACGATTTGCATAGGCAACCTGCAACCACACTATGTTATCTTTATGAGAAAACGCAGCGGCCGCCGCTGCCCCGTTCGGGAACTTTTGGCCAGAGCTGTACATATTTATTTATGGTAATGTGTGGCCATGTCATGTATGACCCAGAGGCAGAGGTATGATGTGATCTATTATGTTCTACGAAAATCTTTTGAGCTAGCTGGCATGGCCGCGGCACAGCATGATATGATAACATACTGTGCATTTTGGTTCAATGATGGGATTTCATAATTATTACATACATAATACACATACTTAGTATGAAGAAATTGTTCATCATTAAGCTATTATTAAAAGGCATTGATACACAAAGATGTTTGGTGCATTCTCATTTGAGTACAACAATCCATCTACTTTAGCTTGCTTAGTTAACAAGCCCGCCATTCTGGCAGCAAGCATGGCGAGCTAATGAAACACATAAATTTATGCACTTACCCCAAAACATGACTGAAGAATAAATTTTCTATGCCAAACGAAATATGCAGGGCGGCTTTACCCTTATAAGTGGATGATGATATAGACCAACAAAGTAAATATTATAAAATATAGTGCTTTTGGCACCACGTTTCCACCCGGCAAATCCTTGGAGATTTGTTGGATGCAAAATCAAACATGCGGATGACGACCGGAAACAAGTGAGAGGGAGTAGGGGGAAAATTCGTTTTTAATATTTTTGAAAGATAGATTATATTGAATATTTATTAATATTATTTCAAATAAAAAATATTATAATTTAAAATTCAAAATAGCATTTCACAAATCAAAAAAATTATTACAATAAATAAGGCTTGCAAAATGATGACTGTTATGACTCAATTTGGTATATCAGCGCCAATTTTTCAAATGCGAAATGCGCATGCTGGGAGCATGGGATGCTAGGTGGTTGCCCGATTGCGATTTTTGAAACCCCCTGCATGTTCAGTGTACGGCTTAAAAAAGTGCTCTAATTGGCTCGAGACCAGCGAAATATAATATACAAGGCCTTTTCTCTTTGAATTTTTATTCCTATAACGGTCAAAAGTTCATTTTTTCACCACGAGATGGCGTGCACGACGAACACTTTTCCCGCTTAAATTTGAAAAGTCAATAAATTGTAGAAATTTCATTGGTTTCTTACAGAAAAATTGTTATAACTAGACTGCAAAACTACCTAGAGTCATAAAAATTGATACATAGGTAGATCAATACTTGAGTAATTAATTACTAAAAAGTCAATTAACTAACCCACCCCTAAAGGGTGAAAAAGGGGTGGTTAACCCTCAAAATAAAATATACTCCGATTTCAAAGCTTTTAACGTTGCTCTTAGGGTAAATTTTTGCGCCTAAGCAGACTGTGATATTAATTTTTGTTGATTTCCACCCCTAGCCGACCTAAGGGGGTAGTTTACCCTCCAAATAGCATAAATTGGAATTTGTAGGTTTTCAACAAATAAAACGTTGTTTCCAGGGTTTCAGGACTTTCTGAAGACAATGGTGCACATTTAAAATTTCTAACTTCAACCCCTAATGCGTCAGGGGTTGTTTTAACCCTAATTTCTAATTATATCAAAATCGAAAATAATGCTGTTAATTCTGGTGAAAAATAAGGTTCCAAATATGTTAATGAGATTTTCAAAATTTTATTTTTAACCCTTGACGTTCTAGGGGGTAGTTTTCACCCCTATATTAAATAAAATCAAGCCATCAAAGTGCCATTTCTGCATGGGGTATAAGTAGAAAAATATGCTGAAGCGACGATAGTGATCATGCAAAAAAAAAAAAATCAAATTTCAACCCCTAGCACGATAGGGGTAGTTTGACCCTAACTTTTGGGATAATTAGTATATAGCCTATATAGGTGTTGTTTTGGATCTTAAGTTGAAAACTCTTAAGACAATAATGACACTTATATTTTTTAACTTTAACCCCAATAAGCGCGGTGCTAGGGGTAGTTTTTTTGTTACTCTATTAATTAGTAATTTTGGCAAAAAGTCTTTATACGAGTTTTCAACTTAAGATCCAAAACAACACCTATATAGGCTATATACTAATTATCCCAAAAGTTATTAGGGTCAAACTACCCCTATCGTGCTAGGGGTTGAAATTTGATTTTTTTTTTTTGCATGATCACTATCGTCGCTTCAGCATATTTTTCTACTTATACCCCATGCAGAAATGGCACTTTGATGGCTTGATTTTATTTAATATAGGGGTGAAAACTATACCCCCTAGAACGTCAAGGGTTAAAAATAAAATTTTGAAAATCTCATTAACATATTTGGAACCTTATTTTTCACCAGAATCAACAACTTTATTTTCGATTTTGATATAATTAGAAATTAGGGTTAAAACAACCCCTGACGCATTAGGGGTTGAAGTTAGAAATTTTAAATGTGCACCATTGTCTTCAGAAAGTCCTGAAACCCTGGAAACAACGTTTTATTTGTTGAAAACCTACAAATTCCAATTTATGCTATTTGGAGGGTAAACTACCCCCTTAGGTCGGCTAGGGGTGGAAATCAACAAAAATTAATATCACAGTCTGCTTAGGCGGGAAAATTTACCCTAAGAGCAACGTTAAAAGCTTTGAAATCGGAGTATATTTTATTTTGAGGGTTAACCACCCCTTTTTTACCCTTTAGGGGTGGGTTAGTTAATTGACTTTTTAGTAATTAATTACTTAAGTATTGATCTACCTATGTATCAATTTTTATGACTCTAGGTAGTTTTGCAGTCTAGTTATAACAATTTTTCTGTAAGAAACCATTGAAATTTCTACAATTTATTGACTTTTCAAATTTAAGCGGGAAAAGTGTTCGTCGTGCACGCCATCTCGTGGCTAAAAAACAAACTTTTGAAATTCAACAATTTTAACAATGTTAATTTTTCAAAGCGAAAGGGCCTTATATAAGTATTTCGCTGGTCTCGAATTGGCTGATTTCGTCACGTGACTTAGGTGTCACTGCATTTCCCTCGTATTTGAAGCACTTTTTAACTTTTCTCCTTTTTCCTTTTGCAATAAAAATTATTTCTTTGCAAATTATTGAAGAGTGTATATTTAGCTCAATTTGTGCACGAGGGTTTGATGAGAAAATCAAAACTCAAACAAATATGCTTAGTTTTAAAGTGCAGTGACTTCGAAAAATCAGTTCAAATGGTTTCCCGCGAAAAATTATCTCGTTTATGAATAATTCCATTCAAATTGCGGATGTCATAGTAGTGATATTATAGTTACATTTAAATATATTTGAATACTTCTTAATTCTTGCAAAAGAAATTAAAATCTGATGTAGGAAAAAAAAGAAGAAGACTAAAAAAAAAAAAAAAAAAGAAAGAAAGAGAGAGAGAAAGAGAGAGAGAAACTTTATATTATTATTGTCAGTATTTTTTTAAGTGCAATTTACTTTAGAGTTAATTTCAAAATACATAATTTATGTTTATGCACAAATTTAACTTTATACGTTTTAATTTTTAATGATTTGCAAGTGACAAGAATGTCATATTTGTAAAATATATTTTTTAAATTTAATTTTCATTGCTCTCTCTCATTTCAATTTTTTTCAGTAAGTATTTTATGCACATGAAGCTTTCGGAATAAATTTGAAGTATTCTTATTATCATATTTTTGTTTGTCTAAATAATATAAAATGTAGCCAGCAGTTTTAAAAATAAAATCTATAAATATTAACCAAATAAATGATTTAATTTTTAATTATAATTTTTTTTTTACAAAGATAATTAATCATTGTAAAGGAAAAAAAATTGTGCTTTTTAAACAAGTGTGTGAGATAGAGATAGATTAAAAAAATATATTACATGAAATTAGTAATTTAATAAACTAAATATTGCTGTAAATTATGTTGCATTTATGGATTTAATTTGTTTAAGATCTTCTGAATGAGGAAATTTATATGTAAGTTTTTTTGTTTTTTTTTACTGCACTGCGATCCACATTGAAAAGTTTAGGACGTTTTAAATAAATAATTTTAATATGATATTAAAAATTGTGACAAATAAAGAAACTATCTAAATTATACCTTAAAATTCATTATTCATTTTATTTATTACCTTTTTCAATTTATTTTAACAAACAACAGTGTTCTTTATAATTATTTTATATATAGAAAGGTTTATGATTTAATTCAATCGTTTTTTTTTAATATAATTGCAAACCATGCAAAAATAATAGTCATTATAAGATCTTAAACATATCTAACAGCAAAATATATTCATTTATATTTCTATGCAATGGAAAACATACATTACGCAGTTTTACATTGCTAAATAAAATAACTCCTAAACAGTATTTTGGAGCACAATTCTTGCTATTTCCTAATAAAATAGGCATTTATGCTGAGTGCTGAACATCTTAACTTTAAGCTATGTAGTATAACCACTGTAATATAGTAACATAAATTTATGATTATAATGCTGTAAATTATTATTCTGTTTGTTAATTTTTATGTTATAAAATAAAAAAATTTGTAATGCATAAATATTTCTGTATTGAGCTATGGCGTATAAAGTATAATCATTCATTTTATAATATATACATTTATATATTTTTTCCGTGCAGATACAATTTTCAAAGTAGTAAATTAATTCTCTATATAAATAAATAGTAAATAAAAATATAAATTGTGTAAAAAATGTTTAATTTTGTATTTAAAGCTGCAGAATTTAAAAAAATCATATTGTAAACTGCATCATGCTATATATGCAATAAAGTTACAAGTTGAAACTATTAAGTCAGATGTAATATATTATTATATTCAACATAATACAGTTTTAGTCCGAAACTTAGCGCATGTTAAAATTATTTAAATTAAACAGCCTAATCTTTTCAATGTGGATCGCAGTGCATTTAAAAATACAGGTTACATTTATTAAATCCGTAAGTACAACATAGTATACAGCTATATTCTCTATTTTTGCAATTTTTAGTTTATTAAATTACTAATTTCATGTAATATATTTTTTTAATCTATCTCTATCTCACACACTTGTTTAAGAAGCACATTTTTTTTTCTGTACAATGATTAATTATCTTTGTAAAAAAAAATAATAATTAAAAATTGAACCATTTATTTGGTTAATATTTATAGATTTTATTTTTAAAACTGCTGGCAACATTTTATATTATTTAGACAAATAAAAATATGATAATAAGAATACTTCAATTTTATATCGAAAGCTTGTGCATAAAATACTTACTGAAAAAAATTGAAATGAGAGAGAGAGAGCAATGAAAATTAAATTTAAAAAATTTATTTTACAAATATGACATTCTTGTCACTTGCAAATCATTAAAGATTAAAACGTATAAAGTTAAATTTGTGCATAAACATAAATTATGTATTTTGAAATTAACTCTTAAGTAAATTGCACTTAAAAAAAATACTGACAATAATAATATAAAGTTTCTCTCTCTCTCTCTCTTTCTTTTTTTTTTTTTTTTTTTTTTTTAGTCTTCTTCTTTTTTTTCCTACATCAGATTTTAATTTCTTTTGCAAGAATTAAGAAGTATTCAAATATATTTAAATGTAACTATAATATCACTACTATGACATCCGCAATTTGAATGGAATTATTCATAAACGAGATAATTTTTCGCGGGAAACCATTTGAACTGATTTTTCGAAGTCACTGCACTTTAAAACTAAGCATATTTGTTTGAGTTTTGATTTTCTCATCAAACCCTCGTGCACAAATTGAGCTAAATATACACTCTTCAATAATTTGCAAAGAAATAATTTTTATTGCAAAAGGAAAAAGGAGAAAAGTTAAAAAGTGCTTCAAATACGAGGGAAATGCAGTGACACCTAAGTCACGTGACGAAATCAGCCAATTAGAGCACTTTTTTAAGCCGTACACTGAACATGCAGGGGGTTTCAAAAATCGCTGCCCGATTCAGTTCAGAGGAATATATTCCTATATTTCCTGCAGGTACAGGGGCGTATCCAGGATTTTGCAACGGGGGGGGGGGGGGGGGGGGGGGGGGCTATAGTGAGCATAGCCAGCATAGGCAAAGGGTGGAAACCCACAACCCACCCCCTTAAATTTGCCTGTACTTTTTCAGAACTGATGGGGGGGGGGGGTCCGAACCAGTCCGAACCCTGACCCCCCCCCCCCCCCCCCCCTGCATACGGGTTTATGTTAGCAAGAGCCAAGCTGGAGCCAAGCAGTTGCCAAAAAAGGAAAGGAATTGATGTAGTAAACGCGGTAGTAAAGCTATACTGAAATCTGTTCAGATCAGATATACATTTACGATAGTTTTCCATTTTCAAGTGTGGTTTGTATTGTATACACAGTAGATGATACAGTAGTCCATCTCCTATACTGAGAATGTCAGATCAATGAGCGCCATAATTCCGACTGGGTGAAGCGGGCTGAACTACACGCGTAACGTTACTTCAGTTACTTTTAGTTCAGTCCGCTTCACCCAGTCGGAATTATGGCGCGTTTTTTGATCTGACATTCCCAGCATAGGAGATGGACTACTGTATCATCTACTGTGTATTGTATAGTAATACAAAATATAATTTCACTTCAAATATTTCATAAATATAAATAATTTTAACACATTGTAAATTCTGTCTTGTCCCAAAACTGCACAATAAGGGAGCACAAAGAACAAATGTTACAAAAAAAAAAAAAAAAAAAAATGGAGCAAGTTTGATATTTTTTTTAATAATTTTAGTATTATTAGATCTAAGTTTATTATAATATATTATTCAAGTCAATTTATTGGCATAAAGTTACAAAAAAAATTATTTTAAAAATGTTTGCTGGAAAGGCCCAAACTATGTACAGACAGCCATGCTATTACCTGTTATGTGGTGCATGGTTTCCATCATGTAATCTATCAGATTAAAGAATATCACGAGTGTAATTATAAATGTGTATGTTTGTTATGTGGTGGCCTCTGTACTATAGGTACCACTTACTTCACTGTCCATCTTGCAGTCAATATGCAAAACTAGATTTGTAGAGTGCAATGTATGTATGTATAAGTACACCTTGGTGTTTAATAAATAAAATAATAATTTTTTTTTTTAATAAGAACTCAACTTTCTAAACTGATACATTTTTCAAAGCTCCTATATAATCAAGAGTTCATTCTAAGTTATTAATGTACCTATCAGTCGATCTATGCTAATACTATATTCGATATCTTCCTCTCCCAAAATTTACATAATCTAACTTAAGATTATTACAATACCTAAAGTCTAAAACTACAAAACCCAAAGATTCCTTAATTTATATAGTTAATTAATTAGGATCATAGTTGTAGCATAGGCAAGTGCTAAAAAATATAACTCATTCGTGCTAGAACGTTTGATATCAAGCCCCCCCCCCCCCCCCCCACACACATTAACTATATAAATTAGAGAGTTTTTGCAATTTTAATAATTTTCAATATTACATGCTTTAATCTGCTTATCTACTGTTCTCCTTAATTATTATTTGACATGACTAAATCTTATTTCCCTTTTACATGTATTACATGCTTAAAACTTTAAATCAAAGGTACAACCAAGATGTATATATAGAAGGTGGTGTAGTTTGCCTAGGTAAAGGAAGGGATGAAACGTCACAGAAGGTGAATCAAAACAAGAGGGGAAATTTAGCGCCAAAAGAGGGGAAATTTTGTGTCCCTCCTCCTTTTTCAGGTACATAATGCATTGTACCTGAGAGACCACGTGATTACACTGTTTACAGTCACCTCCGATGACGTATGTCAAAATTCGAAGTTTTACGAAGGAAACCGAGTTCTGACAACAGTAAAAGGGTAAATTATACCACCTTCTATATATACATCTTGGGTACAACAAAATACAGACCTTATTCTATAAATAAAACCCAAGTTTTAGTTTAATACTTTTTTTTTTTTTATATTTGAACTTGACATTATTCTCTACACTTAAGTTCTGTGAACTCAAATTACAAAAACAAAACATGATATTTTATAGTTACAAATTAAAAAATTATAATGAGTGTATAAAATTACATTCACACAAAAATATAAAATTGAGGTTCAACCAAGGATTAATCTTCTCACAACACAACATTAACAGTTGAAATTTTTTGTATTTGCTTAAAATGTTCTTGGATATTTTGCGCAGAATTTCCATAGTATGAGCCAAATGCTACATTTCATAAATAATAATGAATTCAGGCATACAGTCAGGAGAATACAGGAATGCTGTTTCAACTGTTAGCCTGGTGATGATCATTCCACGTGGTTTATCGGCCCTCGACTGAAAATTAATTAACTCACATTAATACATTATATGTTGGATTAGGTACTAAGTAAAAGTATTGACTAATACAGGAACAACTGTTTTGAGGCCAACTATAAGCAATTTTGGTCACATCCGCTTCCAGTTCTACTTACTACGCATGCGCAGTATGTCGAAACGGAAACAGATGTGAGTGAAATCGCTTATAGTCAGCCTTAAAATGGTTGTTCCTTTATTAGTCAATATACTTTACTGCATATTCTGGTAAAAGTTTTCTTTTCATCTCTTTTACTTTATATTTTAATACAATTTTTAGAAGTGGCGTTTTTCAAATCATAGTAACTAATAAGGCAACTACCATGGTATAAGTATATAAGTATTGGCAGGTAATTTTTATTGCCCTTGTTGCAACTAAAAAATAAGAACAAGAAAATAAAACAAATCTTAGGTAGGCGAAACTTTCTATTAAAGGTGTACAGTCGGCGCATTGAATGATTGAGTGTGGAGAAAGCGCGGCAAATTTGTGATGTCAGAGAGGTTCCGTTGAAAAGATGGCGGATGGCGGTTCGCGGTTCTTTTTTAAAATATCACGTCCGCGATATGCGGCGTATACACGGCTGATTCAGACTTCATTAAAATCGTATTTAAAGTATATTTTCCTTTTCTTTAAGTTGATGAATCTTGATTGCAGCTATGATTATACAAATATAATATAAATTTATGTATTTAATATTGATAAATAATATAATCTGTATTTCTTTATTACATTTAGAGAAGGAAAAAGAGAGAGAAAAGCGGGGCGATTGTGTTTATAGACGGCATAAAATTTCAGGATCACTATTTTATTGACTGCATGGCTAGATTATAGATTCCATGAAAACGGAAAATAGTACTTTTTTTTATAACACATTTATGAAAAAACTATACTATAACCATTGATGTTTGATTTTAAAATTATTTTGTTACATTTTACATTGGAAAATAAGAATAAAAAGCTATATCTTATACGTCTTTTTGAGTTGATTAATTTAATTAATAATTTAGGCACTATAAAACATATCGCATTAAATTTGCATAGTGAATGACATGATTTTTTTTTTTCATGCATATATATGTATTTATAAATGATCTTAGATATAAGTGATAAAACGTTACGTTTTTATGTATTCATGTGTATATTCAAACATACTTTTAAAAGAAAAATTTACAAAGACGTCTTAAGAGTTTCAATTTTTACTCATTTCATTTCATTTTTTTTTTTTTTTTTTTTTTTTTTTCCTTTCTTTCTATTTACGTAAAGTTGGGTGTCGCGTGTACATTGGCTGCTGCGGTGACTATATGGCCAAATTTAAAAAAAAATATTTCCTCCCTCTAAAGCTGATAAAAATGTGAAACAAAAACTAAAAGAAGTACAAAAATTAAGCTTGCATGATTTATTTTTTGTTTCACTTTTCTATGAGCAAAGTGTTTTCTAAAGTATAGTTTTTTTCTTAAATGTGTTATAAAAAAAAAAAATACTATTTTCCGTTTTCATGGAATCTATAATCTAGCCATGCAGTCAATAAAATAGTGATCCTGATATTTTATGCCGTCTTTTCGCCCCGCTTTTCTCTCTCTTTTTCCTTCTCTAAATATAATAAAGAAATACAGCTTATATTATTTATCAATGTTAAATACATAAATTTATATTATATTTGTATAATCATAGCTGCAATCAAGATTCATCAACTTAAAGAAAAGGAAAATATACTTTAAATACGATTTCAATGAAGTCTAAATCAGCCGTGTATACGCCGCATATCGCGGACGGGATATTTTAAAAAAGAACCGCGAACCGCCATCCGCCATCTTTTCAAAGGAACCTCTCTGACATCACATATTTGCTGCGCTTTCTCCACACTCAATCGTTCAATGCGCCGACTGTAGAACACCTTGAACGACAAAGTTGTGTAATATCCTAACAAACCTGAAAAGCAATGTTGATTTGGCTGGAGTTATTGATTTTTATTTTTTTTCCCTTCGCAAAATAGCACAAGCTGGTACTGACATCACAGCTCACTTGTTTTACCCGCGCCGCACGCGTCGACAATCGCAAACTGTGACGTCATTGCCTGCTTGCGCCATGTTGTGAAGTTGTGAATGAAAAGTAAATTAGAAATCAACGACTCGGGCCAAATCAACGTTGATTTTTATGTTTGTTAGGATATTACACATTTTTTTTTGTTCAAGGTGTTCTACGCCTTTAAGAAGCATGGAAATGAAGGCTAATATATATATATATATATATATTTTAAGTTAGAAACCAATTTTTTTTATTTTTTTTAATTAAATTTTAATACAATGACTTAAGAACCATGTTCTGTGACTAGTAATACTTACTGTATGAAGAGAGGTCAATCTCATCAGGGAGTTCTGTGATGTTGACATCAAAGCGGTCTTGAACATCATTTAGGATCTTAGCATCATTTTCATCACTCACGAAGGTGATAGCCAATCCCTGAAAATAACATGACATCAATCAAGGTTTATAGTGCAATAACTACCTTCAATTATATACAGTATTTTAATTATCATTATATCCACTTGAAAATAAAAATTACCTTGGTTCCAAATCTGCCAGCACGGGCTACACGATGCAAGTAGGTATCTGAGTCTTCTGGCATGTCATAGTTGAAGACAATGTTCACACGTTCGATGTCCATACCACGGCCGAACAAGTTGGTAGCAACCAATATTCTCTGCAATGAACGGAAAAATAGTAAAACTTTTGTCCCAAGTCATAAAGGTCACTATTTTCTTCCTCTTATTATTGCTTTAAATATTTGCATTGTTTTAATAATAAAAATAACCAAAATGAAAATTTTATAAATAATAAAGAAACACCATAACAACGTTCATATCGATGCTGTTGCGGCTAAACTAAACCACTTTTACTTTTAGCTGGTTTGCTTACTTTCACACATCTATGTTTATCGCGGTAACCATAAAAACATGCATCTATATTTATCGCGACAACAGGTAAAAAAATAAAAATAATTTAATAATAATAAACTTCCAAATAGGAGAATCAGACAGTGTTTTAAACCTGTCATTGCGATAAACGTAGATGCATGTTTCTATGGCTATTGCAATAAAAGTAGATGCGTAACAGTAAGAAAAACCAATAAAAGTAGAAGTGTGGTTTAGCCGCAACAGCATCAATATATAGGATTTTTATTATTTTTTATTGAAAATAAACAAGAAAAAAAGCCCTATGCCATAAAACTGATGATAATCTTAATAATCTCATAACTTCACATATAACAATTAATTGCTCACAAAGATCATTAAGAAATGTATCCTACTTTTATATATCAACTTATACCAATGATGTTTCAAAAAATTCATTTATCCCAAGAGCTACTTCATTATGTAATGAAATGCATGTTGATGTTTATTGCGACTCATATAATAACATTAAAAAAGCATACAATGCTTTGTGAAAACTATACTTAAAATTTTTTGTGTAATGTGTTCTATAATAATTTGTAAAAATGTATTATTATTATTTTTGTCTTTTATTTTTTATGTATCATGCAATTTGTATATTATGTACTGTGTGTACCACCAATGTATTGGACAAGTAACATTGTCTGTTTTTGGATAACAATAAACAAATCAAATCAAAGCAAAGGAGGGAGCAGGTGGGGATAAGAACCACAAAAACAGATAGGCTAGCTCATCATATCATTAACAAAATAAAATACCTGCCCATGCCCAACTTAAAGTAAAACCGCTGATTTTGTATATAAACTAACCTTTTGGAAGTCTTTGAACTGCTGGTAACGGGATAAACGTTCCTCCTGGGTCATCCCACGATGGATGGCAATTGCTGGGAAGTTTTGTTCAATAAGGAGTTGAGCAAGAGCCATACATCTCTGCACTGATTTGACGAAGATAACCACCTGTAAACATAATCAACTTAATTTTGGAATAAAAAAAAAATAATAATAATAAAATAAAAGTTAAGGGAGTAGGTGGCTAACTGATATCTCGCAAACTGGACGGCTGTAAATTACAATATTAACACAAAGTAAGGCCCGCGCAGCTGTCTTATTTTATTTAATAATAAATTAATTTTAAAAAATAAGCCGCTGTGGGCTGCGAATCGACTCTCAGCCAATTACAGCGGCTTATTTTCTTAAATTAATTTAGTACTAAATAAAATAGGACGGCTGCGCGGGCCTTTAAGATGAAATGTTATGATACTTAAAAGTTTAGCTACATCAAACATGTAACACGATCAAATAATTAAGTTATTCCACTTTAAAGATTACATGAAAATGTGGAAATTGAAATTTTAGTGGCAAATTAGAAACTTTTTTAAAAGTAAAAATATTATTGAAACTTTTTCCGGAACAAAAAAAATAAAATAATAATAATAATTTACTTGATTTTGTTTGAAAATTAAAGTGTTTGTGTTGCTGGAAATAAATAATGTACAACAAATTACTGTGAAAATATAGTTCCTCTTTTAGCGATTTCCAGTCCAAGTCGATCACCTTCATTTAAGTGGTTAAAATATGAGGACAAGGACAAACGCATTCATACCAGTTGATTCTGTTTCAATTAATTAAAGAAATAATAACATACCTGGTTAAACTCCAGCACATCTAGCAACTCAAATAGCTTCTTGTTCTTCTCATTCTCCTTGAGTTTGACATAATGTTGTTGCAGTCCATGAAGGGTCAGCTTAGCTTCGTCATTCACGTAAACCTCCATCGGCTAAAATCGGGCAAGAAAGAAAATAATCACAACACAATTCATACCTTATACTATGTACGAAGTATCCTGATGTAGGAAAATTGATTGCAGCATTCATTGGTGTTGTTGACTCTGTAGCTACCTAGGATCTCCCTCCTGCCACGTGCAGATGCTTGCAACTGTGGCCCCTTTGCCACCAACTCCAAGTGTGCTGGTTGACGATCTACTGGAGGTATTTTAATCTCAAATGCTTAACCTTCCCTCACTAACGAACGATGGCCATGTTTACTGATATCATAGAGAATTAAGGTGACTATAGCTATCCCAACCCAACATCTTCAAATCTTCTTTTCTTGTACTTGCATCTTCTTTTCTTCTACGAAGTTCACCCACCCACACACCCAAACTTTTCATAACAAAGAAATTGAAGAGCCATCCAGACGTATGCCGGTTATTGTATGGAAGTATGGTTGCGAATAAAAAAATAAATAAAAAAAATATTGATAAGAACAATAAAATAACTGTGGTGGATATGGTGGGATAAGAAGAAAATAAAATACTTTTTGGGACGAGTTGGGCCTATTCTTAGTGTGTGGTAAAATTGTTGAAACTTCATATTTCAACAAAAAAATTAAATGCATAAAAAGGGTTAAAAAGCTGATATTGTAACATCTTCATTGATTTCTTCCAACTTAGCAAGATATGGGCCTGCCTACTTAAATAATCTATCCCCCAGATAAAAAACACTTAAAACATCTATGGAGTATTACATCTTGCATAAACTTCTTGCAGACTGGTCTGATTTCCTTGCTCAGCGTAGCGCTGAACATCATAACTTGCTTCTCATGTGGAGAGGAGCGGAAGATGTCTTGAATGTCACGTCTCATGTCTGCAAAACATTAATTAAATAAACATTATTATTGTTATTTAAATGTCACTCAAGTTATCAAAAGGAGTCAAAACTTACCCAGCTGTTCCAGCATCTTGTCACATTCATCAAGAATGAAGTACTTGAGATGCTTCAGGTTTAGTTTCTTGGAACGCACCAGCGCCAAGATACGTCCTGGGGTACCAACAACAATATGAGGGCAATTGTTCTTCAGTACTTCCTCATCCTTCTGGATTGGTAAGCCTCCAAAGAACACTCCCACCTAAAAAGCAAAGAAAATGTATTTCAGATATGGTACTTTACTATACTTCAGATTTAGTAGTACAATACATTAATAAAACAAGTAGTTTCCTTTCTTACTTAAATTATTAAGGTGGACATTCAAAAATCATGTACCTTTATATTTTCAAAACTGCAAATAAATTACAGGCTATTAGCTTTAAACATAAAGCAATCTACAAAGTAAATCAAATTGAAATTTTGCTGTATCCCCCCCCCCCCTTTATTTTTATTGCCTTTTTTTAAGAACGAGAAATTTCAAATACAATGTTATTTATATGGTTGTTAAAAAAAAATGATAATTACGGCAAAATGCAACTTATCTGATAGTTGACGATAAAAATAATAATAACAACAACAAAATAGGTTTCCATGTTAGTTTTACTAAATTAGCTCTTCACTTATCTAAAGCTCACAGATCCTAAAAAATTTATCAGTCAGTTGTTGCTGTTGTCTTTCAAGTAAGTGTTTAATAAAGAACTAATAATAATAACAAGTACAGGAACTCCTATTGAAATTCAAAGATACCCTCTCCCAAGATAGCCCATTTAAGGATTAACCTCAGACCTAGAGAAAGTCAAATATCTCAAAATTGGTTTGACAACTTTTTAAAAAAACTTTAGAGGGGTTAAAAAATATCATGATCTACAAGTTCCAGTTAACAGAATATTCAAAATTTATTTGTGATTCGAGATAATAAGGATTCAAATTTGCATATGATTAGCATTGTGTTTTTGTTTTTTAGAGTTTAAAAAATTTTGGTTCGACAACTTTTTTTGAAACTTTCTGACGTTATAGATGTTTGCAAGCTCTATCGATTATATTTTGTTTTATATTCGAAATTTATTTGTGGTTCAAGAAAATTAAGCGTTAGTTTGCCCATTTGAATAACATTGATTTTGAATTTTGCGGCAAAATAAAAATGGTTAAAAATTAATTGTGAGAAATGTATGGGAATTATGAAGAAATTATACTTTAACTTCTATTTTGTAAAAATGAGATCTATCCAAAAATAATTTTTAAAATATTTTACTATCAACTTTTCAAAAAAGGGGTACGTCTGATGTTCACCTTTAAGCAAGCAAATTTAACAAAATCAACCTGATTAAAAGAGGACAGGAGTTAGCCAGCCACCTTACAATGATATTATTTTAACCAAGCTGCCACATCAATATTATTTTGCACCAGCAAAGTGTGCAAAATAAGTTGTAAAGTAATTAGCTATAGCTTCAGCACATAAATATTATTAATTTTCCTTAAAGGCGTAGAACACCTTGAACAAAAAAGTTGTGTAATATCCCAACAAACTTGAAAAGCAACGTTGATTTGTCCGGAGTCATTGATTTCTAATTTATTTTCCGTTCACAAAATGGCGCAATTGGGCACCAACGTCACAGCTTGATTCTTTTACGCACGCAGGGACCAGGCAAGCTGTGACGTCAGTGCTCGCTTGCGCTATTTTGTGAATGGAAAATAAATTAGAAATCAATGACTCCAGACACATCAACGTTGCTTTTCAGGTTTGTTAGGATATTACATAATTATTTTGTTGAAGGTGTTCTCCGCCTTTAATACACTGCTGTCAAGAGATTGCCTTACTATTGTTATACTTGTTTACTTATCATGAAATAAACATAATTCATATAACTGTACTAAACATATTTATCTGAATTTTCTCACCTTAATGTTGGGCATGTACTTCGAGAATCTCTCGTACTCTTTACTAATTTGGAAAGCCAACTCTCGTGTATGGCACATGACAAGACCGTACACAACATTTTCTGTTGGTTCAATTTGTTGTAAAGTTGCCAGCACAAAAACTGCAGTTTTGCCCATACCAGACTTGGCCTGGCACAGAACATCCATTCCCAATACAGCTTGAGGAATACATTCATGTTGAACTGGAAAAATAGAATACATCCACATGTTAAAATTACTTTGCATAAAGATGATATAAAATGAAGGAATGGTCATTCTTTTTTAAACAACATTTTGTGCTAGAATGTTTCTCTTGACTATTTGACTATTGCACAGAGAGAAAAAAAAAAAAAAAAAAAAAAAAAAAAAAAAAAAAAAAAAAAAAAAAAAAAAAAAAAAAAAAAAAAAAAAAAGCACAAATATGCTCAAATTCAGAAATCACAGCTTGCCCAGTGCATTCCCCAATGTTTATATTATTTTTATTTCCTGTTTATTATCATCATCATATTATTATCAAAAACAAAAAGACCAAAGGTTCATATCTACAATTTAGGTATGAATTCACCAAAATTTAAATTGAGAACTATGACCACAAATTATATGGTCTGGTCCTGACTCAATTAATGGAAACTCTATAGCTATGGAAAAGGCCAATCTTAATAAATGATACTCACAAAGAGAAATGTTCACTTGAGGGCAACTTTAATGCTTTTAATGGACTTTTCATTGTCAGAATTGCTGGTAATAAAGTACACGGAAAAAAAAGATGTGCTAAATTTAAGTAGATTAGCATACTAACGCAAATAAGCCCGCGCCCTAGTACATGCGCGCAAGATCTGAGTAACCTGCATCTCTAGCATAAGTGACGCCAAAACCCTAGCACTAGATGTTATACCACCTGCGATCTAGGGGGAGCAGTACCTAGCGTCAGTATATGGTCATATAGTTTTTATGTCACCTGAGATCTAGGAGGAGCGGCACCTGACTGCCAGCGCAGGTGTGCTTAGCCCGCCTGAGCCGATCTAGTATTCCCGCGAACTTGGAGCTAGCATTGCTAAAATCAGCCAATCTCTATTGAAATGGCCACGTTTCTCTATTTTTCAGGAGACCACGAAGAAAGTAATTTGATCTAAACTATCAGATTTATAAAAATACTTAAACTGTCTTAATTACCGCGTATTTCATGCAAATAGAATTAGAAGTGACGATTTTACATAAAAAATAAAAATGAAGTAATCCCAAAGACAAATAAGGTGCAAAATGAGTCGTCATGTAGTTACACAATGGTATATTATATTTAATATATTCATCGATATGGCCTATGGTAGCCAAACCCGATCGACGCATTGAAAAAAAATGGTCCTCTGTCCACCGCTACTAACAAATTATGATATGATTTATAATTATGTAATTTATATGAAAGTATATTTGCATACAATTATAATAAACTAAGAACATACACCTCGGGAATTTTTCATTTCATTGAATATTTCAAATTATTACCAACGTTTATTTTTTATATTAATTAATAATAAAATTAATACACAAAATTATTTTTAAAAAATCTCATGTACCGGTACGCCATTTTGCAGTCCAATTCTAAAATTTAGTATATTAGTGCTAACTCAAATATACTAGGGGTGAGGTTGCAAGCCCACCTCACCTGAGTCTATTTCTCATGACTGACAGGTATGCTATGCTGCGCGCAGGTAGGAGCGGGGCTAGCATACCGCCCTACTAATTCTCAGTTAGGACTGTCTCTATTGCAAAACACAGCATTTTAATACTAGCTTTTTGCTTAATTTAAGTATATTTTATTTTCCGTGTATGAGATGAGTCAGCACCGTATTGGTAAGTTACGTCTCATGTGAGAATGGAACATGTACATCATCCCCCCCCCCCCCCCAAGTCAACTGTGTTGTCTACAATTAGACTTCACAATTAATAATCACAATCATGTGATCATTTGTACGGGACCATACTATGATACACAAGCATAAAATATGTATGTACGATAATAATACAAAATGACTGCAAAGACGAGAAGGAAAAACATACAAATGTAACACAATACTAATGTGATTGTACGAATTTATAAGTATATTTAACTATCATAACTTAGAATGTATGAAAATGCATACATGCATACATAATATAAGTGCATAACCACACATATTAAATAATGATGTTTGTAGTTTTCCGTGCCCCAAACCACAAAAAAATGAAGATCACCTAATGCTTTTTAAATGGAATTGCGCATTTTTTTTTTTGGAGCACAAAGGGATTACGAACATCATTATTATTATTATTACGTGCAAACATAATTGCATACATACCTTCTGATGGATGTTCAAAACCGCAATCTGCAATGGCTCTCAGGATTTCAGGTTTCAAGAGAAAATCTCGAAAACCTGAACTGTGAATTGACACATATGTGCCTTTCACTTCTTTCTTTGCTGTGGAGTCCTGGACATCTCCAATTGCAGTCTCAGTCTGTTCTTCATCTTCATAATCCAGAAGGTCCTCATTATCTGCCATGTTATCTGACTTTCCTGTTAGAACATAAGCAATAATGTAACAGTACATATGTACATACAATAACTGCGCATTATTACGAATTAATAGGCATACTTATTTAGGTTGTTTCAATATTAAAATTTGCTTCAGATGTATACAAACGAATTTAAATTCAATTAATATGAAAATTGTAAAATATGTGTACAGGCTGGAAAAACATTCTTTCACAGCAATGCCGGCCGGCCGCAAGTGTAATGGACGAAAAATCCTTGCAAAATGAAGTGCAATAGTTTTAAGTTCCCATGCAACACCCAAATAGTGTGAAGTAAAAGCTAAAACGTTTGAAACTAGAACAACATTTTGGCTACAAATTAATTTCATTTAAATATAAGAAGTTTACCTTTATTTGGACTAAAAGAAAAAGATTTTACACAAATTTATTGAAGCACCCAAAAAGAGACGCTCGGAGTTTACCGGAAGTGACGTAATTTTCAGCGGAAATGGCTTACTACATTTCACTAGTCAATGGAGCTGCCTTTACTGCTTCAATAAGCTATAAAGTGATGAAATATTAAAAATATATAACTCTAAAATAATTAAATAATATATAATAATTATTTGTGGACATAATTGAAGTATCTCAACCAAAATTTTGAATCATCTTAGCCTCACGCTAAACTTATGTTGATGTTGTTATGTTATTCAATTTTATTAAGTTGGTATCTTTCCGTTTTGCTCTGTTTCCAGGGTTTCCAGTCTGTGTTTTACGTTATTATCCTGTTATTATCATCATTTCTTGAAAGTTAAAACATTCAAACCACTGAAAAAGTACAAAAGGTTTAGAGGTACATAGAACAAAAGTGTTATAAAATATGTATGTCCTATGTCATGTCCTATGTCCTATGTATGTAACTCATGCTATCTTTTCTAGAATTTCTATGAATTTTTGTTATGTTGGCCAGCTTGGCAAAAAGACAAAACAGGAAAATACGTTTAAGGTATTTCTATAGATAGGTAATCCAAAGAGAATATCGTTATTCAATTTTCTGTTGCCTTTAATTTTATTTTATCCTGGAAGTTATATTTTGTTGCCCATTTGATCAATGTAATTTTGACCCGCAATACACGTCTCCAGCTGACCAGTACTTTTCAGCGGGAATCCCAGGGAATCCTCTCTGGATTACATGAGTTATCTACTTACATTAAATACGTTCACCGTGCACGCGGTATTTGTTGTTGTTGTTTGGAACGATTTGGACAGGATTTGGAATTCCAGGGTGTAGCGGGTAGCGGATTGCAGATTCTTTCTATAGTGACTTCATCTAGAAGTGCGGAGCATTTACGATACATATTTAATGAAACGCTCAGCTTAGGTCAGGACATTCATGATCATAATCTATAAAACCGATATTATACAAACATATAGTACATACATATAACAACAGTTATTGATTTAAAGGTGGGTGTGCAAATGTTGATGAAAAGAGGGATGTGACATAATATGCGTTTAGCGCATGCATGCAATCAAAACGTAAAATGCATAGTCGTTATGGTTGTCCTACATAATGGTAAATAGCAGAGCATAAAGTAGAAAAAATCTTTTACTGAAGCGCTGAAGAACTAAAGCCAAGAACTAAAGTACGTACGTTATACATAGCTCGACCGGAGCTCCCATAAGCGCAATATGTACAAATGTACATACAAATGTGTATGCAGGGCCGGCTAGAGAGCATTTGGCCCGTGGAGCTAATGCCCGAGTTGGCCCGCACCCAACGGGGGGTCTGGGGGGCGCAAGACCCCCAGTTTGCGCCGCAGTTTTTTTTTTTTTTTAAGGGGGCGTGGCACGTGTTTTTTAACGCTAATTCTGAACTAAATTTTTATTTTTTCTCACTTTACAACTACGTGTAAAACTATTTATACATTGAAAATATACAATTAAACCATAGCATTTGATATACTCTGTTATTTACATTTTGAGCTTTGGCCGCCGGAGCTGCTTAGGAGAAATTAAAAATTATTCTTCAGCAAGCCTTAAAAATTTAGTAGACAAAAATGAATGCATAATAGAAGAAAAATATTTTTTCTTCATTGAAGGACTAATTAACTGTTAGAAAGTATTTTTTTTTTAATGCAAATGAAATAGGAAAGAAAAAAAAAAACAGCAAAGTAAGTTTATAAACATAGAGCTATAAAAAGTTAGATTTTTTTAGCCCGGTTTTACTTTATATAAGCCCGGGTATAGCTTAAAAATCAAGCTTAAATCCTAAAAATGAGCTAAAACTTGGTAACCTTAATATTTGAGCCGATGTATAAAAACACGCTCTCAAGCCTATGACGAAACAAGCCCGCTTTTCATTGTAAATACAAATGTTTGTTTAAGTCAGAAATCGTAAATTAATTAATTAAAAAAAAAAAAAAAAAAAACTTTGAAATAATATAAAGAAATTTATATTTATTTTTTCTCGAGTCATTCACGGGTTCAACTAGAGCTGGCTCATTGTTGAGCTAAAAGCTCAAAACCCTGGTTAAACCTTTTTTCTTTTTTTTTTTAAAGGGTATACCCAAAGATTTTGGCCCGGGCGGTCTCGAACTAGTTTAAATTGCAATTAAATTTCATGTATAAAAAATACTTTTTTTAGCAACTTTTCATATATAAAAAGCATTTATATTTTTTTTCTGCAGTAAATTACTTTAAATAATATTTAAAGTTTAAATATATAAACAAAGTATTATATAACTTGTAAAAAATAATAATAATAATAATAATTCATTAATATGGTTTGATTATATTATTAATAATAATAAATAAATGGGTTTTATTCGTTAAATTTTGGAAATAACATCAGCAGTGTAATAAAATTAACACATTATTATATTCTAAAAGTAAAAGTTTATGGCAGGAGTATTTATTGTTTCAAGAAACAATTTCAGCTTATAGCGGATTTTTTTGTTTTGTTCTTTGTGGCCCGGACTGACCGTGGCCCGTGGTGTGATCGCACCATCGCACCACGGTCAAGCCGGCCCTGTGTGTATGTATGTATTAAATTTGTATATTTTTACCAGTATATATGTATGTATGTATGTATGTACATATGCAGCTACTGTAAGCTCCGGCTCACTTTAAGCCCTGGTAAATAGAAATCGTCACAGGCATCATGCAATTATATCGAGACTATTTTGTTCGTTATGGTTGATTTTATTAAAGTAATTGATAATGCTACATATTTATGCATATAGCAACACCTGTTCAAACTTTGGTTATGTATGTGTTGTGGGATGGGACCCAAAAGCCAAGGAGATTTTAGGAGAGAGTTCAGAGGAGAGTGGCTAGGAGGGTACTGGGTAGGTGAAGAAGGGAAGGGGGTATATATTTTTATTATCATATCTATAATATTATGATATAGCTTCAGAATGTATGTATGTATTGTATACATACATACAGAGAGAGTTAATGAACTTAAATGCAAGGATTTGGAAGAAAGCGTAGAACAGCCAGGAGACAAATAAACAATGTATACAAGATAGATTGGGGGTTTAAGGGATGGTAAGAAGCTGAAAAGTAAACTGACATCAGGGTTTTACTCTGGTAGAAATGATAATGGTAAAAAATATAACAGAGAGTTGTAAGTTAGACCGACCAAGTCAGTAAGTACCCTTTCACTTCTAGGACAGTGAAGGAATGAAACGGTTTGCTAAGTGGTCTGGTGAACAGCAAATATGCAAGGCATTTTGTAGGGGCCTGGATCTGTTTATGGATTTGCACAGTGAGCCACTGCCACTGGGTCTGCAATTGCTGGTCTGTCTATCTGGTAGACCTCTCTCTCTCTCTCTCTCTCCTATATATTATATACAATACATACATATAGGAAGAACAGTGTGGTGAGAGAGAGAGAGAGAGAGTATGTATGCATGAGCATGCTCAAGACGGCTGGTCAAGGATGCATGCATATTTTTGTTGTTGCACAGCAGGGTCGGCCTGGCCAGGTCCGCTAGTCCGCGATTGCGGACCGCCCCCCCCCCCCCCCCCCCCCCCCCCGGGCGTGGGCCCTTGCCGTGCTCACAACACTCCAATTAAAAAAAGAAATAATAAAAAAAGGAAAAGAAAAGAAAAGGAGAAGAAGAAAATTAAAAGGACAATTTCAGACTGATAAATTTTCTTTTTCTTTCAAAAGAAGATAAGAAATTACATCCAATCTTAAAATTCTATCCGCTTTTAATTTTTAAAAAAATTGCACTCCTAGTGAACTCTAGTCTAGTGGTCAATTAGCAATTGTTTTGTTATTCACCTCCTTCATATAATTTGTCCCCCTTTATATTGGTAAAAATAATATAAAAAAAAATGTGATTTTTGATTGAACGGCGGGGAAGAAATGTGACTTGGTGCGGCAAGTGTGTCGGTGTGACAATACTAATTAATAAAGATAAATTTATAATTAAATTATCGCTCCTAAATGTTTTCTAAACCAGAATATAAACACAATACTGGTGCACTGAAACGTGCTCAGTCCGCTAGAAAAGAATTGGATAAGTGGAAATGATCCTAAACAAAGAAAGCTGTCGTTCTCTGCGTTTAAATAAAATAGTTGATTTTATTCAATTGTATTTTTTTAATTTAAGCTTTTTTCTTAACACCATATTTTTCTCTATTATCTTAGCTCATTTAAAAACATTATAATGATTTTATTTGTAGTGTGCATGTCATAAAAATCTCATACAAAAGTGAAGTATTTTATGTAAATTCCTAATTAAAAGGGGGCGTGGCCTCAAAAAAATTTTGACTGCGGCGCATTTTTGGGGGGCTTCGCCCCCAAACCCCCCTTTGTTCGCGGGCCCTTTTCTAATCTCGCGGACCGGGCCTTTTCCTCCCAGGCCGACCCTGTTGCACAGACAACTTCCACGAATATGAGAAATGCAGCAGTACGTGGACGTGGACACACCTTAATGATGTTCGTAAACCCTGTTCCCTTGCTCCAAAAAAATGTGCAATGCCATTTGAAAAGTATTATGTGATCATCTTTTTTTTTTCTTTTTTTTTTTTAAGTTTGGGGCGCGAAAAACAGGGGTTGCAAACATCATTCTTGCTTTTGTAATGACAATTTTTTTTAGCGCTTTTACTCCGTACTTCCACTTTTATCCTCTACTAATATAATGTTGCCAAATATACAATATTCCCATATGCTAATGTACGGAATGTTTTCCTTTTACAATTAGTACACATACATACATTATATAACATATATACTCAAAGAATCTTGAAATTACAGTAACATGTCAGACGACAAAGGAGACTCTGATAATGAATCTTGGAGATCAGAACTAACGTGTGATGCTGTAGTCCTTAAGTATGACAAAATGAACCTGGCAGAACGTTGGCTCAGACTCTTTAAAACTGGCAATTGGAGTGATTGTAGTTTCCAAGCTGGACAGCCAGATAATCAACAGGTATGAAATTTTGAATGTGCAATAAGAAAAAGAAAGAAGAAGGAGGGGAAAAAATTAACATTTATAATAGAAAATGGTATTAGAGAGATTATTGAAAATTAATAAAAACACAAAGATTCTCTTGTTTAGATTCTTGTTTAGTTAATTGAGATTTTTTTTTTTTCTGAGCAAAAAGTTCCTATATAAATTAGTGTATTTCATTAGTGTATTAGTGTATTAGTGTATTAGTGTATTTCATTATTTTTCAATTCAACGTGCTTTGCTATCTCTCCTTCTATTTTCTTTAAAAAAAAATAATAATAAGTAATAACTAATAAATAACATGCAGTATATTAATGGACCAATAATCATTCATTTAAAAAGCAAACTATTATTTATTTTGAAATGTATTCACAAGCTTTTGTAAGAAAAAAAGTTTTATTATTATTTTTACTTGTTATGTAATGTCAGCATTATAAGTTCTTACCTTAATATTCTAAATTTAATCCACTTTTTCCGTTTTTATAAACAATAGTCCTAGGGATTATCATTGTTAAATAAATCTCAAAAATAACAATTTGTGGGGGATAATGGTATATTACAAGATGAAGATTTTTTTTTTTTTTTTTTTTTTTTGTATGTTTCAGAAGTTTGAGTGCCATGCCTTGGTGCTTGCATCTTGCAGTCCTGTTTTTGAAGCCATGTTGCTTGGTCCAATGGCTGAAAAGAAATTTCCTATTTTGATTCCTGATGTGTCACCAGATACATTCTCTATCTTAGTAAAGTAAGTTAATATAGTCATTAATCATTATGGTTGAAGTATCTTATATTTCACCATTAATAAATCAAAGCAAAACAGTGTAAAACACATTGTATTGAAAATAATACATTGCTAAAACCATTAATGAATATAGTTTGTGGGATTAACTACGGGCCTAAATAGGACTTAAAATAGAGAAATAGTGGGGTATTGGTAATGTAGATAGAGTTGGTAACATATCCATGGGTTGGCGAATGGTTTTGTCAAGCCCGTAATAGAGAAATTTTCTAAGGCATAAAACACAAAAAAGTATGTCTAGTATTTCTTACTTAAATTTCTCCAAAATCGGTGAAGTAGTTTTCTCAAAAATCGCAAAAAGTAATAATAATGAAACAAAAAAGATGTTTTTCCACATAAGCGTAATGTTAAGTTAGGAGACCCTTAGCTTTCCTCGCGTCTCCCGCGTGCTAAACCGATTAGCTCCATATTACCATGGTAAATGTCATGCTAGTAAATACCACTGGTGTGAACTTTAAGCTGGCTATTATACCAACCCTAGACCAAAAGTTACCTCATCCGCTCTCTATTTTGCAGTTTAGAGCTTGCACGGTAAATGATGGATATGTTAACAGCTTTGCATATGTTACCTAAACCCCAATTTTTCTCAAATTTAAGTCCTAGAGCTTGCAGGTAATTCCACATACTATTTTTTTCGCTGGAAGATTTGTGTTTTATAATTTTGTACATAATGTGCTACAATTATTTCTCTCGCTCTCTCTCTCTCTCTTCATATTTACATATGCAGTATTATATTAATTTCACCCTTAATATTTATACATGTAATTTCATGTGTACAGTTTTGCATACACTGGCAAGGTGGAGCATTGCAATTTTACGCAAGCATTGGAAGTGTGTATGGCAGCTGACAAATATCAAATGGAAGGAGTCCTTGAGGTGTGTGTGGATTTACTATGTGACGGATTAAACCCTGAAAATGTATTCAATGCATTTGAACTGGCTGATCAGCACAGTATTCAAAAACTCAAGGAATATTGTATCAGGGTAAGTTCACTCTCACCAGAAAGAGGGTTTATACATTATTATTATCTTTCAACAACTTCTTTCGAGCATACTTTTTGTATGTGTATAGAGTTACAAATTTATTTTTCTAATGATAAAATGAAACTGCAGTTGAAGATTGTCCAACTGATTTAAGCTCTGTGGTTTATATTAGTAGTACACATTGATTCAAAGTTTTTAGTGATAATATTAAGATTAAGCTAGGAAAAGAAAAATATATATATATATATATTGAGGAAAAATCAATTATGTGATGATTGATAATAAAAAGATTTTTAGAAAAACACATAGATATATTAGAAAAAATAGGGGAATGGGACATAGTAATGCAATGATAGGGGTGCTGTGGTAGAGCAAGTAATTTCTAGCCCAGGCCAAAAAATATTAATGCACAGAAGAACACTAATTAAGCATATGTATATATGCAGCTAGTACATATTATGCTTAATTAATGCTTGAATAATTTATTGATTAATTAATTTGCCTTGGGTTATGAATTATTTTCTCTACCGTGGTGTCTCTGTCATTCTAAGCATATTGCTATCTCCTACTCCCCAATTTTTCAATAAATATCTTTGTGTTTTCTATCAAATTTTTTTATTGTTAAAAAAATGCACATGAATATATTTAATTGATTATTTTATGTATTTTTGATACAGATTCTGCAGGATAACACAGCTCAGATTATATCTTCTCCTTCCTTCAAAGAGTGCTCACCAGAACTTGTGCTGCTGCTGCTTCAGCAAGACCAGCTATGTGCTAATGAGCAGCAATTAACAAACGCAGTAATGGAATGGGCTACAATCTTCTTGGAGGAAGAATCAACTGAAGTTGACATAGAGAAACCCACCACAGATACCAAGGAAAGTGAAATTTGTGTATCTAATGAATCTAAACCCTGTAGTAGCCAAGAAATAAAACCTAGTACAGATACCAAGGAAAGCAAGACTAATGAACCTAAACCCTGTAGTAGCCAAGAAATAAAATGTGCTGGCAATGCAGACACAGATATGAACACAGGTGGACACAATCTAAGAAAAAGGAAATGTAAGAAAGCTGTTGGTAATAGGAAAATTAAAATACAGAAAAAATATCAACCACCACCTTATACGGAAAAAGAAAAAGCCAGGGGCTTACAACTGAGAAAAATATTAGGACCTGCTTTGCAAAATATGCGATTCCTTTCTCCTTCCTTCAACTTAGATGAATTTCTTAAAACATTCCCTTGTGTGCTTACACTAGAAGAAGTGTCTGCAATCATAAAAACTCGACAAGCCCATGAAAAAACAATTGGTAAGAGCATGAAACATGGACCATGGAACAGTGAAAGAGATTATGCAAGACTGCCACAGATAACAAAGGCTGTAGAAAAATTAGTGCAAAAGCAAAATGAAAACCCATTACCTAATTCTCTGTTCAATAAATTCAATGAGAGATATGCCCCATTCAAAAGTAGTTACAGAAATGACAAAGGAGAGGAGATAGAGTTTAAATTCTCTCCACTTACTTTAAGTAATAGGGTTCCATTTAGAAATGGTTTAAGGTTGTCAGGTGACTTTGAAATTTACCCTAGTCAAACAATTGTTTGTTATGGAATCCAACTTCCTTCTCAATTAAGTCCTGATGCTTTTTCACCTTCTAGTTTAATGTACAGAGAAAGTATGTATATTGATGCAAAATGTACTGATGGTTGCCTCTCAAGTGGAATGCTAGATTATTCACATGTAGATAGAGGAAGAATGCATTTCAACGAGCTTGTCCCATATAATTCAACAATTACCATAATGTTTGCTAAACCATTTGAGATAAATTGTGATATAGGTGCATTAATAGAAATATCACATGATACTTCAGGAAATTATCCTTGTGATAATACAGTGGAAGTGGTAACTACAGGAGAAGTATCAATTAGAATTTCAAAAGCTCGTAATTATCTACCTGGACAATGCTTTATTCAAGGCTTGTTATTTGAAAGCAGGAGCAAAGACTGCAAGAAATTAACAAACACTTGGGAAGGTTTTCATGGGCCTGATTTAGATGACCAGTCCATGTCTGGAGTAGATGAAGATTGGTCATCACATGATGATGATGATGATTATTATAATAGGGTCAATGAGGCTCCTTTTGGCTCACAATTCAACATTTTCCAGTGTTATTTATAAGTTATCTACACCCTGGCCAAAAAAAGATAAGACTATTAGATGCACTCCTTTTTCTCAAACAAAATTTCCCCAGGTAAATGCCATAATTTTACAGGCAATCAATGAAATATTGAAGTTCATACATTGTTAAATTAATAACCTAAATAGAATCCAAGAAAAGGAAGTGCTTTTCCAGTTGGAATACTTTTTTTTATTTATTTTTTTTATTATTAGCTATGGGCTACATATAGTTTTAGTAGTGATTTTTGTGAGCTCAAAATATTTGTTACTGTTAACATAACTTCAACAATGTATTATACCATTTTAATTACCGGCCGTAAGTTGCAGTTCACGGTTAGCTCACGGTTAAATGGTATGCCACTTACGGCCATTAGTGTTTTTCTTGTCGCACTGAAAATTGTATATACAAGTTAAGAATGGTACATACATACATACATACATACATACATACATACATACATACATACATACATACATACATACATACATACATACATACATACATACATACATACATACATACATACATACATATCATGACGCTATAAATCCCTTTCGGGGTAAGCCAACAACACAGATGTTTTATCCTGACCCAGTGATAGACCTCCACAACTTCCTATCCTGACATACTTCACTTGCCAGTACTTCGGCCAGTCTCATACCTTGTTTCATACATTTCCTTTTGCATTTCATACTGCGTACATTCTTATTTTTCAAACATCTTCCAACCACCTCAGACCATGATGTTTTAGGCCTGCCTCTATCTCTCCTTCCATCCACTCTACTATGAAATACCTGCTTTGCTATTCTTTCATCACCCATTCTCTCAACATGACCAAACCACCGTAATACACTGTTCTCATACTTCTCAGTCACAGTTTCTTTTACTCCACATTTCTCCAACACCCAAGTATTCCTTACCCTATCTAATCTTGTTTTACCACACATACTTCTGAGAAAACTCATACCAACAGCATTCACCCTACTCACTACTTACTATGAGTAAGAATGGTAAATATATATTATTGCTTTCTGTGTGTACATAATATAAGATGTATAATTTGTTTTTAATTTCTAAATAATACACATAATTACTGTCACACACAGTGGCGTAACTTCAAAAATTTGGCCAGGGGAAAAAATCTGACACGGGACCCCCGGAAGGGGGACAGTGCCGTGGAGGAGGGGGGTTTGTGCGCCGCAGGCGAAAAATTTTGGAAAAGGGGGCGTGGCACTGAAATTTTAAGCTATTTTTTAAAATGAAAATTAAAAAGTGTCACTATAACATGAAAAAAAAAAAAAAAAAAAAACTTAAAATGGTCTATCATACATGATTTTAATTTTTATCAATAATTAATTTTTGCTATAAATAGAAAAAATACACAGGATATTTGAAGAAGGCATTTATAGAAAATTTAATTAGAAGGTGCGGTGACAGTTAAAAAATGTAGTTAATATTAATACCCTCTGTCACAAAATGTATATTATTTGATTGATCCACTTTAACTTTCAAATACTGTTTTTCAACATAAAATTTAATATTATCAATTTATTATTATTATTTTTTTTTTTTTTTTGCGCCAAGCATCAACGGGCCCCCCCCCCCCAGAAGCCGACGGGCCCCCAAAAGTCGACGGGCCCGGGGGAACTCCCCCCTCTCCCCCCCTGGTAGTTACGCCACTGGTCACACAGGCACCAACTAGAGGTTATATTTCACGCAATGAAAAAAATTGTGTCAAACTAAATTTTATTTTGTATACCGGCCGTATACCATATAAACTCATTGGATGTGAATAATGTATGTAATGTTTTTCTATCAGACCTCTAACATTATTTCAACATGAAAATAAAAGTGTGAAGTACACCTAACAATAAATTTTTCATTGTTTTATAAAATTATTATTTTGCATTAAAATGTTCAGGGGCGTATTCAGGATTTTGTAACGGGAGGGGTCCAGCTTATAGTAAGCATAGGCAAAGGGGGAGAACCACCCCCTTTTCCCATGCTTTTTCAGACCTGACGGGGTGTGTCCGGACCCCCCCCCCCCTGAATACGCCCCATGAAAATGTTTTATAGGCGTACAATACCTTGAACAAAAAAGTTGTGTAATATCCTAACAAACCTGAAAATCAACGTTGATTTGGCCGGAGTCATTGATTTCTAAGTTATTTTCTATTCACAACATTGTCATTGGCGTCACAGCTTGCTTGTTTTACTTGCGTGTGGACCAGGCGAGCTGTGACGTCATCGACCGCTTGTGTCATTTTGTGAATGGAAAATAAATTAGAAATCAATGAGTGGACAAATGATTTTCAGGTTTGCTAGGATTTTACACAACTTTTTTTTTTTTTTTCAAGGTGTTCTTCGCCTTTATGATAGTTGAACAGTTTCTTTTTATATTGAATCTGTGTAGAGACAATGGTGTCTTATTTTAATTTTTGTATTTGTAATGATTGATATTACTACTTAAGAGCTCAGACACAATATCAACTTTTCTTCTTTTATTTATAATAATTAAAAATATATTACTATATATTATATGATTCCTATATAATGTGCAGCTGACAGCATGCATATTATTTTAATTGTAATTTCCAATACTGAAGTGTACAATTTAATTATAATTTTTTTTAATGCGAACAATGTCAATGTCGATTATTTTATGTCAATTTTCTGAACTTACGTTAGTCTTTGTGACTGGAGTAAATGTGAATAAATATTTAAGAAAATTATATTTCACTGAGTTTTTATTTTTTTGTAAAAAGGCTTTTTTTTTTTTTTTTTTTTTTTTTTTGCTTTACTTGAGTACAGCATAGATCTATAAAATATACTAAAAGATGCCCCCATCCCATAAATATAGGTCACTATTTTAATTAAATTTTGAAATTAAGTGCCGAAGAAGAAAGATCACTAATATTAGATCTGATTTTCTTGTCTTGGTAGTAATTTTGGTATTGATAAGTTGGTATCAGGTTGGTATCTCCGTAAAACACGTGTGTTTTAGAATTTAGCGGGAACAAGGAATAAAGAATCCGTACCAGATTACCAGATCCGTACACCGTACACATCCGTACAGACAGACAGACAGAGGTCTCGATATATGGTTGATGTGTTCTGTTTCTGTTCTGTTGGTTACTAAACGACAATCGCAGTGTCGCAGGCACGGCACACAGCACAGCGTAGGTTTTAAGGTTTTAATTTGTAGTAGTATATAGGTTGAGTTCATTGAAAAGCGGTTGCAGGATTGATTTGGGAGCCACAGTCATCTGCAAGCTGCAGATATACTCTGCTGGATATACTTCGATTCGGGTAAACGTCGTTGTTATATATTGAAGAGGTATTTGAATACAGAGTTGTGTAATAATAATTAATTACTGTTATATATACATACATAAGGCATATAGCCCAAAGAATGAAGTAAGGGGGAGGTGGAATGTATTTTATGTCATATGATTGTTATGAAATATTCCAAGCAAATCCTACATGTCACAACTTGTCACAAACATGGTACGTGCATGAATTGCAATGGGAGGACTTAGAGGGGCGTAGGAGGGAGAGGAGACTCACAGCTCACAGCGATGTATCAGATTGATAGAGGGTATAAGGGATGGATGGAGATGAGGGGGAAACTTACAGAAGGGACGTATATGGGCAGGGGTGATCACAATAAGAAGTACAAGTAGAATGATATAAGTATCATAACACTATAATATCATGCAAAGTATTCGTTCATCTCCACTCCAGGACGTCGAAGGACTGGAATGGATTACAATGAACCTGGTAAACAGTGATACTTGTATGTAAGTGATTTAGTGGAAATCTTAAGAAACTACCGTGGGGAAACAGTGAGCGGGTCTGCATTTATTCACTTATAATCTAATCTATCTATATCTACACGTATCATACATATATATATATATATATATATATAAATTTTTTTTTTTTTTTTTTTTTTTGCATTATGCTTTGCTTTTAATGTGCTGTACTGTGTCTGTACGTGTGTAATATATATTTGTTTTTTTTTTTTTTTTTTTTTTTTTTTTTTTTTTTTTTTTTTTTTTTAGATATATGGAAGATTGTGTTTATCCTGCTCAGCCCAGTGAGTCCAGTGTCCGTGCTGTCACTCTTCATGCAGAGCCGATGTTGCAGTCTACTACTTGTAAATCTGATTCGTCAGATTCTGGTAGTTCATCGGAGGAATGGGACAATGAGAGTGATGATATGTATTTCTATCCATCGGAAAATGAGTCCTTTTACTCTAACACCACAGTCGAGGCTATGTGCATTAGTAAACCTGTTGTAACATTAGCTGCTCGTTGGGATAGGCTTCTCCAAACTAAGGAATGGAGTGACTGCAAGTTTGTCATCATGGCAAACCAGGAATGCGCACAGCAAGTTAGTATTTATAAACATTTATCATATCATATATGCGCACCATTTAAATGTAAAAAAAGTGCATCATATATATAGTATATATATGGTAAATGTACTAGTTGTCAGCAGCTTAAGTGTCTTAAGGTTGAAATTCGAAATTCTAAAAAGCAGCCAAACCGACACTGCCGCAATTATCGACACCCCTATTTATCTCGGCCCCCTCTAGTGATAAAAGAGTTTTAAGCAGTGGTATGGCAAGTAGACAGAATTCTAAGATGGTTGGTTCTAGTTAGAATCTTGTAAACTTATTACTTTCGCTGTAAAAAGAGCCTGCCGATAAGTAGTACATTTACCATACATAATTTTTAATTACTATATATTATTTAATTATGTACACAAAATGTATCAAAATCGTATTATATGTTTTACTTTACAACAGATGTTTAATGAGTCAGATCATGATCACATCTAGGATTTTTAAGTACTATTTAATATTATATACATAACCTAGTGTATTTTATACACTGTAATACTCATATCTAAATTAGAAAGAAAAAAAAATGTGGAAATCGAGATAGAAGTTTTGTTCGCAACAACATCGATAATACTCTTTTTAGACATCGCTTCAGAGAGCATTATTTAGCTCGTGATGAATATATCTGTAGTATCTCACGTCATTTACAAACTTGATGATGTGTGAAAAAGTTTTTTTTTTTCTTTATATTAAATTAAAATGAACATAAAATAAATTTGGCTACATAAAATGGTTGATTTTGTTTCAGGAATTTGAGTGTCATCGCCTAGTTCTGGCATCCTGTAGTCCTGTGTTTGGTGCTATGTTGTTGGGAGGAATGGCAGAGACTTCAACAGTTATTAAAATTCAAGATGAAACACCAGATACATTCTCGCTTCTATTAGAGTATGTATTTTTATGATACTGTACTGTAATAATTTATAACAGTATTTTTTTTATATGTATCAATAACAACTTGGTGATTGAAATTGTATATTTATTTTTGTTTTACTTTGTGTTTTATAATAATAATAATAATAAAATACCATACACTTTTTAAAAGAATTAATTGCTATTTAATTATTAAAATTCATAACTGATGAATAATTGTGTCACAGTTTTTATACTTGCCTATTAGAGTCTTCTTTGTTACATTAATGTTTTTACTTGCAAAAATGGTTCGCAATATTTAATATTTTTCAACTTTTGTTTCATAGGTTTGCCTACACCGGCAAGGTGAGAAAGTGCAAGTTCTCAGAAGCAATGCACTTGTACGTTGCAGCTGATAAATATCAAATCGAAGGTCTGATTGAAATCTGTGAAGATATGATGTGTGAGGAACTCTGTCCTGGAAACCTCTGCGAAGCTTTCCAAATGTCAGAGCAATACAGTCTAAACAAGTTGAAGGACTTTAACATTAGGGTATGTTTCTAATACTTTTACTATTATATAGCTTAAAATGTTTCTATTAGAGGTATATTCCATTTCTGTACCTTTGCCATAACAATATATCTACATTTCTATATTACAAAATTCTAGCACTCGTCTACAATAAGGAAACATTTGATTTCAAGTCCCATTTGATTTCAAGTCGCATTTGATTCCAAGTATATAATTTAGAGAACCTTCATGTTTTATTACTTTTCAATTAAATGAGCTGTAATCTCCTACTATTTTCTGTTATAGTAAATTTTATTTTTAATTTTTTTTTTAACATTATATCGTACTGGTTGCAGTCAAAGGGCATAAGTCACTTCTGAACGTAATGCAATCATCGGCTAACTTGTGCCCTTTGACTGCAACCACAATGATATTATATCAAATGCAATTTTTTTCTCCTCATTTTTATATATTACTTTGTGAACTATCTTAAATCTAATAGTCACACTCTTCTTTCTCATTCTCTTAGATGCTTCAAGATCACACCAAAGAAGTGATTTCCTCTACAACATTTCAGAACTTTAGTTTAGATCTCTTGCTTTTACTAGTATGTCAAGACCAGCTGAGTGTGGACTCTGAGCAGCAGCTGGCAGATGCAATCATGCAGTGGGCCACTGTACAACTAGAGGAAGAGCTGAGAAATGGTGAAACCACTGATGGATCACCTGAGGAGGAAGAAGAAGAAACTAAAGAAGTCTGTGGAGATATTTATACAGAAGAAAGCACAGCAACGCAAAATCAAGAATCCTCCAAATGTGAATCAAATGAAGTTTTAAGTCAGAATAAATTAAAAGTTACTACTAAAACCAAAGCTGCAATAAAGATGAGCCAGAAGCTCAGAACCTTACTTGGTTATGCATTTAAGCACATTCGTTTTCTTGCACCATCGTTTGAGTTTGACTCTTTTATTGAAAAATATCCAGGAATTCTGACCAATGAAGAAATTTTTGGTATTAAATCCTTTCGAGATAAATATAAACAACTGGAGAACAAAGAATCACAAGAAACATTGGTGGGACTTTATGAGTTTGGCCACCTTTCTCAAACTCTACATAATGAACATAAAGAGCGGATTCTTCCTGTCTTGAGCAAGTACAAAAACAAATGTGGAAAAAGAGTTAAATTGAAACATGGACCTCTCATTATGTGTGATAGAGATTACAAACGTGATATTGAATATGAAATGAATGGAGAAAGTGGTGATTATTTTGATTGTGCTTTTTATCTCATTCCAGATCGTGATATAACTTTACATGGAATTAGAGTTCCATCTCAAGTAGACCTCAGTGGTGTATATCCTCCTAATTCAACATACGTAGAGAATATTGTTGTCGAAGTAACAAAGCTTGGTGATAGTACAAGAACAAACAGTAGAGGAGAAAAAATTCTCTATGAAAAAAATCACGGAGGAAGAATTCAATTTCATGAAACTGTGCCTTATAATTCTACAATTAATATCATGTTTCCAGTACCTTTCAGAATGTTCGATGCATATTCTTTTGAAATCAAAGTTGAATTCAACGTTGCTGGAACTTATCCTGTAGTACAGAATGGAGAAAATACTCCACATATTGGTGGTGTTACCTTACATTTTAAGCAGATTGATTCAATAGGCAAAATGTGCCTTATTCAAGGAGTGATCTTTGAGTCTCGAGACAAAAATCCTCCTAGAATGAGCAAGTGGAATTTATTGCAATTGTATGAGATTACTTCACGTTCAGAACATACATTTTTTTCAGATCCATTTTATGATGATGGTAGTGATTCTGATGAAGATTCAGACTGGTAAACTGATCTCATGTCCAAGTATTGCATTGCTGAGAATTCATTGATGGTTTCTATACTTACTCTGCAAGAAGTAAGCCATATAATCAGAGTTTCTATTAATGTTGTGTTTTTATTAAATTTTCTTTCAGTTAGTAGATACAGAGCTGCAGTTAGCTCTTTATATTTGCCTGCTACATTTTATGGTTTTGAATAAATACTCTGGAAAACACACACATTTTTTCCTTTTCTTTCTTTCTTTCTTTCTTTCTTTCTTTCTTTCTTTCTTTCTTTCTTTCTTTCTTTCTTTCTTTCTTTCTTTCTTTCTTTCTTTCTTTCTTTCTTTCTTTCTTTCTTTCTTTCTTTCTTTCTTTCTTTCTTTCTTTCTTTCTTTCTTTCTTTCTTTCTTTCTTTCTTTCTTTCTTTCTTTCTTTCTTTCTTTCTTTTTTTCTTTTTTTTTTTTTCCTGCTGCAAAATCTACAATTGAAATAAGCATATATGAAAATAAAGTGTTTTAAGTTTAGTGTAATTATTTCCTTGATAAAAATGTAATGAGCAGATATTTTATTTGGCACATATACATTTGCAGTTTTTGAATGAAAAAAACAACAATAATAATAATAATTTTTATCCTCATTGGAGTCTATAAAAAAATTTCATAAAAAAAAAAGAAAGGAAAATTAATTTTATTTCATTGACTATATGTATATGAATGAACATAATACAATATTATACAATTTATATGCAAATACAGTCCATAATTATACAAGTATAAGAAGAAAATGTATTGTTTTGCATTTCTATTTAATTTCCCAATTCTGTATCAAATATGTATTATTTTTTTTAAAAGAAATGGTTTTATAAATTTAGAAAAAAATAATATCATTGAGACATTGAGTGTTAAATTGTGTTAAAATGAAGCAAAATATATTCTTGGTGTGTATAGTTTTTGCTTGTAAAGGGGGGGGGGGGGTCGGAGACTAATAAATAAAATGTTGACAATTTGATACTAATAATAAAATTGTTATTCTTGTTTTGTCGTTCCTACTCTTACTTTTAATGTGCAAGTAGTCTATTTGTAATCTCTCTCTCTCTCTTTTTTTTTTTTTTTTTTTTTTTTGTAATTTTTTATGTAGAATTTTGTGAAGCTTCAACGGATTTAAAAAATTTATCGGGCGTTGATTCATAAATTAAACGTACAATTAAATTTATAGGAGAAACAATGTTACCATAAAAATTAATTTTAAATCATATTATTATTATGCGTCTATCAGATTTAATATAATACAGGTATATTAAATTTTATAGATTTTTGTGGTATTAAAATTAAACGACATGTATTTTACAACTAAATGTGCAAATATTGTTACACTTACATGCTAATATAGGAAAAATATATAAAAATAAAGCAATCACTTCAACAATATACATAGTTCTATAGTGTTATATTGCAGTGCATTTTATGTTATGATATAATCATTATTCCGACTCTCCTGCATATATATATAATTATGATACTTGAGTTGAGAGTGCACGGTTGATGTGCAACTATATCTATGGAGATGACGCGAGAGAGCTTTATTATTTTCTTCGCTTTGATGCACACACAAGAGATTGTTGTTGCAGCTGACGTCCAATCTAACGAGATGTTGTGCCTCGCTAGCTGTCATCGTAATCATATCTCTTTATGACGTAAAATATAACAAAGCAAAAAGCGTATATGAACGAACATATAATACTGTATTATACAGTTTATATAAAGTTGCACAATTATATCATCGCAGTAAAACCAAGTGTCAGCTACCATATACCACACAAAACTCATTAAACATGTATTTTCCTCATGCCACTGTAATTTCTTATTAAATTTATATTCACTATATATTTATATACCAATTGCGCGCTATATATATATTATGGTACAATGAAAACCTTTTGATTTGTGCAAGTTTTTATTTATTTTTATTATTTTAAATGTTCTTTCTAAAATTTAACATACTGTATAGAGATAGAGAATATTATATATTAGAGACGTTTATATAAGTGATAGTTGCTAAATTTTCATGATTAACATTTTAGATCTTCAACAAAAAAATTGAAAATTTTTGGCATATTATGCTCATATCTGCATTGTGCTGCTAAATCTAACGTGCGTGTGCGGCTGTAAATGAAACTATACCAAATTAAATTGGTTTCATTCAAAACTTGGAAATTATTTTATAAAAAGTAATTGGGGGAAAAAAATATATATCGTATGTTTAGAAAGGTATCATTTTTTTATTTATTATTATTTTTTTTTTTTTTTAGTATTTTTTTTTTCCCATCATTAAAAGTTGTTAGAATTTTTATCAAAAAGTATATTTGTAATTTTTGCAAAAGTTGTCATACTTTTAGGGTAGTGTTTAGATAGTATCGCACAAAATCTATTTGCTACTATGTGTTGGAATATGTTTGCAATTAATAGAAAGATTCGATTAGCATAAATATTATTACAAATTAAAATGTTTAATGAATTAAGAAATATTATAACGTCATTTTTACAATATTCTCCTTTTTATGTATTATAATTATAATATATATACCGTACACTTCTACTTAACTAGAGCACAAAACACATACATAATAATTATTATATAAAATACGTATGTAGTCGCACTGACAAATTCTTTTTTTTTTTTTTTTTTCCCCTAAAGAAAATATATCTCGCAGACAGGAAACGAAAGAGCGGTTCGAGTTGACTCATGGTCAGTCAAAGCGGGCTCTAATATAAAGTAGAGAGATCAGAGAGAGATATAGAGCTATAGATCTATGTATTATGAGCAAGACAGGTATTGTGCTTTTGATAATAGACAGGAAGAAGACGGATCCCACTTCGATGTTGACTTATCTTCACGTCAGTCTGAACATAAGTAGTTTGAATAAGTGTGCATGTAAAAATTTATCCGTCCGTCATGCCTATATCAGAACATCAGTTTGTTAGACATTTTTATTGCATAATAATATTTAGTGAAGCGATGCACCTCTTGCAAAAAGCCTGAACTGAAATGTGATTATTATAATAGTAATAATATAATAATATATCTTTATTTAAGCCGCATATAGGGTTTTTCCAACCCTATTACACAAACCTTGGCTTTAAATTAATATACAAAAAAAAAAAAAAAAAAAAAATTACCAACTATTAGGTGAACGCAAAATAATGTAATAATTATTTTAAGTGTTAAATAAGAACTGGATAAATTTATGTATTTAAATGTGTGGTTTATTTATTATACTATATTTTTATGACTATTTTTATTAAATCTATGTAATATTTTATTTTCAAACGACAATAGACGTGCACCGAGGATCGCCAATAAATTGTTATAGCAAGATTGTTTCAAGGTAGCATCCATAACAACAAGGTATGTAAAGTTTATATTTTTCTTTGTTTTTTTTGGGGGGTAAAATATATCAAGTTTATTGCAACAAATAATTATTTGGATTGTGAATTAAAGAGCTCTAAAACGAATCATCGCACGTGTATGCTTAGAACTTTTTATTGGCATATAAAAATAATGGGGAAGAATTCTTCCCCAATAGTAATATACATACTAAATATTTATTGAAATAAAAATAATTATAGATAATATAATACAAATGAATAAATTTTTGAAAATACATTTCAAACAAAAAAAAAGTCATATGCTGCAACGTTAAATTATATTTTTCCCAAAATAAAAATTTTTCCTTGGAAAAAAGTTACAAAATTTTTATTGTATTAGAATATATTTTTATACAGGAAGGGGGGGGGGGTCTCGTCTCTCTTTTATGTTTTCTCATAAAAACTAACCAATCTGATGAAAATGAGATGAAATACATGTTTGATATTTTCCGATTAAAAGATTCTTTTTCCTTCGTTGTTGATCTGCTTATCTCCCCCTCTTTTTTTCCAGTTCAACAAATTTAATATTCATTCCGGAAAATGAGAATATTCATTGTAATTTTTAAAATAATATATTATGAAAATCTTACAAAGAAGGGTCAAGCGTTATTGCATCCTCAAAGTATTTCTGATTTCTTCAACACGTTTTTCTTCTAAAATAATGAAATATGCATAAATTAAATCCCAGTAAAACTTATTTGTTTAATTACAACATTTATATAGGGTTACTTGTAGTTATAACCCCAACTTCTATTACAATATTGCGGCTAAATAGTAAAAACTGTAATGAACTATAATGTTTCTGCACATGTAAATTTATATAATATATAAATTTATTTTCTTATGATATGAACTTTTTTTTTTTTTTTTTTTTCATCTAAATATAATGTTTTAATTAATACAAGTTTTCCACAAAATTAATTAGTTTCTACTTGTATTCATAAGGGTTTACAAATTAATGTCGAGAAGTACAACACATAGAGGTCGTGCTGAATTAGTTGAGTTTTGGTGTGGTTACGAGAAACACAGCTTGTGCGCGGTATTATGGTGGTAGGACCACGCGGTTTTCACGTTCTCTCTAAAAAAAAAAAAAAAAAAAAAAAAAAAACTACACATATTCTCTATACCATATTATATTATAATGCTACTTAAAAATATGTATGATAATACCACATGTATTTAACGTTGTTACACTAAAAATGTCTGGCTTGTAGCCATAGTCACAAAGTTTTGTTAGCTTTTTTTAAGAGTAAAAAAAACTTTTATTACCTTTTTTTTTTATGCACCTATGACCTATAACTTGAATGCACCTGAATAAATTGTTATGAAAAATATGAGTTTACTTTGGTTGGTCTTAATAATTAAATAATTTGAATTTATTATTAGCTCAATTTATAGTTTCAGTTCCATTTATTGCAATTATTATATTATGCTTGCTTGCGGTCCCTGAAAGTGGAACCAACAAACCTAAAGTTTTGGAAATTATAGCTATAATAGCTATATATAATATTTATTGTTCTTTTTAAAAAATATCCACTCCCTTGATTTGAAAATTTCATAACTAATTACAAGTCGTTGTTTTTTATATAAATTTGATTTTAATTAAATTACATTTAATTAAATTATTTTTTTTTCTTGAAACCTACAAATAATTTTATTTCGAACATTAACAATTTTGGTATAAAGACATTTCAGTATACGAGAGATTACTTTTAAAACTTTTGTGTGCAGAAAAGATAGAGACGTATATAGCGTACACATGGACTGGGCAGAAAGGGACATAATACGAACAATATGACGAGTTAGTTGGGTTTTGGATCCACCCGCACCATATTATATAAAGGACGCGAGTGCAAGCAATCAGAACTTTGCCATTGTTGAGATGACAGTTAATCCGTCAGCTTGTGAGTGGACAATACAACTCATTGAGCTTCCTACTGCACTAGCTGGCTATTATATTGTTGACAGTCACCACAAAATACTTGAGCAAACAATGGATAAAATACGAGCAGTCCATTGATATATCAAATGATATAGAACTTTTTTTTTTCGCCTATAAAGGATTTATATAATGACAAAAAGAGAAGAAAGAAAAAGTACTCATTATACTTTTTCTCTGTAATCTTCTGTTATATTATTTTTGGTCGTAATTATATAGAAGTTAAAAAAGATATATTATTATATATATATTTTTTTCTTTTAATGGCTTCATTTTGAATTGGTTTAATGTTTTAATATTTATATATATTATTACATACTACATATAGTATAAATATTATTATTATATAAATTTATTAGAAATTTAAATGTCCAACATTTTACAGCATTCATTAAGTATCTATATAGACGACAGTTTATAAAATATTTGTGATCAATTATGAGTTTTGAACCAATAGCACATCTCAGAACAGGATTCAAAGTGTCCTTACGATCGCTGGGATATTTAACACCTTTTTATTTTTATGCCCTACTATTATATTAGCATTACAAATTTGGTAAATAATACTGTACATACGCTGTATATATTTTTTAGACCAATGCAATATAATGCAAGAGAAAAATACATAAAATACAAATAGTATAATTATAATGTAAGTACTTCCTATATATATATATATATATATATATATATATATATATATTATATACACGTGGTGAAACGTAAGTCACAGAAGTAATACTTTGTCGTGTTTCACGTTCTTCAAAAACTTTTTAAAATGATTAAAATTTTAAATAATAAAAAAAATACAAAATATTATGTAAAGCACAGTGAATATTTTTATTTCAAAAATAAAATCATTCCATACACATAAAAAAAAATCATGACAATGTCAAACATGATTTGAATATATAATTTCATTTTATTTGTGTGTGGTGTATAATACAAAATTACAAATATTTGGTAAATATGTAAAAATAAAAAGTTTTTTTAATTATTGTTTTATATATATATATATATATATATATAAACAATCTATAGAAAAATATATTACCATAAAATACAATATATTTAAAAGTGGTATTTTAATTTTAGAATAAAAAGCTATAATTATTCTCCAAGTGCCTTTAGGTAAAAAAAATATAGTATTCCATATCTTTCTTACTATAATTTGTATTTTTTTCTCATTTTTCTCTCCACTTTTGCTGTAAAAGTAACATAAGAAAATGAAAGACAGAAGACTCTCTGGATAGCATTAGTATATTAGTAGTAGTAGTAGTATGATATGCCTGAGGGTTGAACATGGTTTAGTAGAGGGCTGGGGAATTTTATTCCAAGATTAGTGAGCACCGACCTGTACAGTATATACGTCGTATAATATATAATAGTAATTTCACAGCGTTTGAGAAGGAAGCGTATTTTCAGGTCTTTTCGTATATATGTACAAACCCAGCTTAGTGCAATCTCCGTCCGGATCATATACGTATATAGCTTTGTACAGTCACCTGCATAATTATTTTAACTTTCTTTATTACGTTTTTATATCTTTTCCAATTCTCAGTTTTTTTAAAAGACTCTTTTATAGTAATGAAAATTAATAATTACATAATTAAACACTAAAATTATGAGTTAAATACTAATTTTAGTTTTTTATAGACGTCTTGATTATCAAATACTATGCAAAGTGTAGTACTTTTATGAAGTATAAGAGGGTATATAGTCTTAATGGAGGGTAAAATCTTTGAAGAACCATACTATACATATAGTAGTATTTATATGGGATTAATCTTTGACGTTTTAAGGGATGTATTCATAAGTTTATGTTGTAACTATTATGAATGTGAAGCGAAATAAGTTTAAGCTACCGTTTCAGTGGCTTAATAGTTTGTATATAATAATGTATATTATTTTGTTTACACATAAATAGTACTCTATACATGTGCTGCATAGTTGTAGATATTCCATGCGTGGATTAAACAGATATTAAATTAGAATTATATATATATATTTTTTTTTCAGAGTATTAATATTTAATATTATAATTTTCATTTTATAACTCGCTATTTTAACGCATTAACATAAATTTTAATATATTTAACATAACTTTTTTTTTTTTTTTGAAAAATATAATTTAAAAGTATTAAATTTAGATTAATGAATTTTAAGCTTTTTTTATTTTAAATTTTATTTTATTGAAATTTTGTGTATTCTATTTAAATTCAGTGATGTGAAAACTTTAATTCTGAATTACATTATGTAGATGACGTATTCCAGACAATGAAATAAATTGATTTGATTGTGAGTAAAACTGTGTTGATATGGTAAGGGCAGTCAGTATATGTATGTTCCTTTGAACTTGGTAGTTGGGAGTGATGTCGTTTCACTTCAATGAGGTGACAACTTAAACAAACAAAACCCTATGCAACGTTTGCTTCCATCTATCATTATGACGTCATATTTAACAATTGAAATTGTACCACTACATACATATAGAAGAGAGAGAGAGATTTGCAATTAATATTTATTCTAATAATAGAAAAGCTTGTGGTACTTTTTGTGTGTGGTATGTAGTTTAATCAAACTTTAAATGTATAATGATCATTGTGTTGATGAATAATTAGTTTCTCACTTTATTCAATTTTATACTTTTTTTTTTTTTAATTTAAATTAAATCTGTTACCACGGAAAGTTTTTAATCTCATTTTTTCCTTATCCTATTATTATTTCCTCGTTCTTTATTTTTTATATCTTGACTGTGTTTTTTGATAATCATCAAATCAGTATAAGCAGACAAACAGGCCGTGGGTTACACCCCCCCCCCCTCCCCTCTTTTTTTCCTTCTTTTTGCACTTGTCATTTGTTCGCTTTTGGATCCCAGCTGCTGTCGTATATCCGTCTACATTTTCCCCGCCTCACTTACCCTCACATCCCTGTTAAATCACCCCGTCACCCCCAACCCCAATAAAAAAAAGCCCTCATGAACGTTCAATCAATCTTGGTTCGACAATCAACGCGTCAGAAACGGCTTTGCAATACTCTCTAATTCCCACCTTAAATAAAAGTTCTGTCTCTATCATTCACCCCCTTGGCTTGAAGAAATACAATATGTAGCAATACCACAAACATTTCTCAAAATTTTCACTCTAAATAAAAATAAAAGTTTCAAAGGGTTTTATTTTATAAAAAATGCAGAAAACATGCAGTTTAGCATCATATCTATATTCTAGACAACTTTTTTCCATCATGTCAACCCAAGATGTTTTAATATCCTATTATATGTATATAAATAAATTACTAAAAAAAAAAAAAAAAAAAAAAAATCTATTATAAGAAATAGATATAAAATTTTCTGTGAATATAAAATCTTAATTCATGAGATTATTCCTATATATTTTTTTAATATAAAATCAATTTCAATTGTACTTTCAAAAGTATGATGCCCCTTTTGTAAATTATGCAACCAGTTGGTTACATATGTTGTGCGGGTTGCATCACAAGTTCTGCAGGATAAAAAAATAAAATGGCGTCTGACTAAATCATGTAAGCAAGTTGAATCGTAGTGAATAAGGTTTCATTAGGCAAGAACGAGAGAGAGAGAGAGAGAGAAATGCCGTTGCCGGCGGGGAAGGAAAATTAAAATTCCAGTCGGGTGGTAGGAGGTATACAGCTAAGAGGTAGCCAAAACCGCTCTAATCAAACTGAAAAATACTTTGCATGCTAGAATTCTTTAATATAAATTCAGAAAAGCATTTCACTACTTTTACTTTCTTAAACTCAAACAGGGGATGTTAAAATGCATATAGCATAAAAAGTATTTGATGCTGATTTTCATGTGTTCTATATTATGATCATCTATTATTTGAAAATTCTTCTCTTCACTTTTATAATATTCTTATTCTTTAACGTCTTATATCCATTTCATTCCATCATGCATTTATTTCCTTTTCTATATAATCGTGTGTGTGTGTGTGTGTGTGTGCTAGAGAAGAGAGAGATAAAGAGGATCTTTTCTCTCCTTTTCTTTTATTCCTTATTTTGAGAGCGTATGTGCGGTCTAGGGTTGAACGTAGTTTAATTTCGCGGAGCCATACCTCTTGTCTCCACTTATACAACGCGACTTATGATCCAAATACGTCTTCTTACTTCTCCTCACCCAACACAACGCGTGACAAAAGGATTCTTGTTCTACCAACGTTCTTAAGCAATAGATCTTCTAGAGTTTTCTCTTTTTCACTTTCATTCCTCTTTATTCTTCTTTTTTATTTCTTTTTTTCCCCCTGCTCTTCTTTTATTTTCATTTGTTTTCTCAACTGGCCCTTCATGTTATAAAATGTCACTCAACTTGACAATTTGTTATTTTAAATAATTTAAGTATAATTTTAAAGTATAGTAAAAAAAAAAAAAAAAAAAAAAAAAAAAAACTTTAATGCAAATTTAACAAGAAATATAACTTCTTTTTTATGGCTAAATAAAATACCGTTTTCAATTTAGGTATAATTTATAACAACTTGTACAAAAATGTAAAAGTTTGATGATCCCTGTGCAATTTTGTCTTGAAAAATGTTTTTTTTTTTTTTTTTTTTTTTTTTAGAGGAGGGGTAAGCATGTCACTTTTGCTTGGATGGTTGTTTTAGGAGGGTCGAGAATATTATTGCCTGTTCGTCGCCACACAAGAGATCTAAGCTTGCAATGTCCTGTCCTGTTACCAAGCGTGCGCCAAAATCAAGTGACTTGGTCATTCATCTTCCTTTTTTTTTTTTTTTTTTTTTTCCTGCTTCCGTTACTTTTCCTCTAAAATATTTTTTGTTCTTCTTGAAGAGATCATGTTTGATATGTTTTACTAGCTCCCTTCCCTCACTTTCTCTCAATATTCTATAAAAAAAAAAAAAAAAAAAAGATTTGAAGCAAATAAAAACACACAACTTAAGATTACTATAACGTCTTGATGTCTGATTTTCTTTTTCGTCTCTAAAAGGTTTTTTTATGATATATACTGAATCAAAATGACTACAAATTTATCATATACGTAATAATAATAATTGTAAATAACATGAAAAAAAAATATAGTATTAAGAAAATGTATAGATATATAAAATACACACATTTAACAAAGATATAAAATGTAATGGGTTTGGTGCTTAGTTACAATTGAGTAACGAAACGTAAAAAGGATAAGAAGAGAGAGAGAGAGAGAGAGAGAGAGAGAGAGAGAGAGAGAGAGAGAGAGAGAGAGAGAGAGAGAGAGAGAGAGAGAGAGAGAGTCTTAAGTTATAAAGATTTACACAGAACTAATGGTCAGATCCTTTTTCTAAAGACGAAAACTAATAGATTGACTTAAAACTTTTTTTTATGTGTTTTACTCTGAACATTTTATTTAATAACAAACTCTTGACGTTACGTATAGTCTATACTTACAATTAAATATTTCTAAATAAACAATATGTTATGGCAATATCTTTGTATAAAACAAAAGTAAAACTGCATAATGAATAAATAATAATATTTTGTCTGACATAAAAAGGGTTTTACTTTTTTTTTTTTTTTTTTAATATATAAAGAAGAGTGATTTGAAACATGACGGCTCGATATTTCAATTTGCTTGCCTGCTTGGTTTTTGTATACGTATGTGTGTGTGTGTGTGGCGGTAGCTTGCGAGTGTTTTTGTGGGTATATAGTAGCGTAAAAGAATAAAGTAAAGAAGCAAGTAAAACGCGCGTTCACTCACTCGGAGGTCGTGTTTCATATTCATGAGAACTCCCTCGGGGTCAAAGGGCGGGTGGTCTGTTTTAAACTTGAAGGATTGGTACCACGTGATCACTGGCTATATGTATAACAGCTGCTTTGGTCTAGGGCTAAAACCACCATATATAGTGAAGTATAAAATATGACAGGGATTCATAATAATTCTCTCTCTCTTTGGTATAAAGTTTCCTCTTTGTGCGGACATTGTATAAGAACATTCTATAGTACACATAATCCACTCAACACATTCGTACGTGAACTTACGAAAAAAAAATCAGCCACTTGTATGAATTTTTTTTTCCTTCTTCTTCTCGAATCCATTTTCCAAAATAAATTTACTTTTTCGTGCATGGTGATATATCTATGTTCATAAAAAACCATCAAAATTTTTGAACAATTTATAGTAAGCTGTTTACTTTGGTTCTAATATATGACCACCTTGGTCAAAAGCAACCACCTGAAAATTATTTTTGCTACGAAAGTTACAGACACTTTTGTACCCAGAGACGTTTTTGATAAATGGTTACATTTATCCTTCCTCAACGTAGTTTTCTCTTGTGGTTGAATTTTTTTTTTGGTCAATACTTATTGCTACTCAAACTGAAAAGTGTTTAGGGAATAAGTGATTATCTATATACGTATGTTTTCTCTGAAATATTAAGACATTATATTACTTTAAATATACATACGCGAGCGTTATGGTATGTCAACAACAAAGCTCGATTTTTCCGAGTGATATTATAAGTATTTTCCTCCACAAAAAAATTGAACGTTAAGAAATATCTCTTTGCATTTATACGTGAAAAAAAAACGTTGTAACACAATTAAAAATACTTAAAAGTGTTTCAAAATGGAAATGTTTTGTAACGTGCACGATTTTATAAACAATTAATAATAAACATGCATAGTAAGAGAATATATTTGTATAATGCTGACTGCAATCAATTTATTTGTTAATCTGCTGACTTATAGAATGGTTGCATTCATATAAAAGTCAACGCCATATGTGAGCACTATAAATAACATGAGATGGTAAAGAAAATTACTCATTTTGTCTTTTTACAAATAGTTGCAATATTTTTGAGAACATTGATGTAAATAGGTTGAACAAGGTTTTCAAGTAACTGAGAAAAATAATAACAATGAAAATATTACCCGATTTCTCAAAGAAAATAGCTCAAAACGATGTTTTTCCTGTACTTAACAATGCTATTTATTGCTTCAGTATGGCGTCGAAGCGTATTTCAGTGCTTTTTCATGCACATACACACAATTATTTTAATGAGAAACGCAGTTTTTGAGACAACTTTTGTTGTTAATTTTCATTCTTCAGCACTGTATTTTATTTCTTCTTGTTATACGTAATTCAGTGCATTTAAAATTGTGTGTGTTCATATTTCTTTTACATACAGTTAATTGTCATTACAAAAAAAAAAAAAAATAAAAATAAAAAAATAAAAATAAAAAAAACGAAAAAAAAAAAAAAAGTGCATTATAACTTGAAATATTAAGTAAATTTGTTTAGTATGAAATGCAATGAAATGCATAACAATATACTGCAGAACAATTGCATAGCATATTATAAAAAAATAAAATGTATAACTGTATGAAAAAAAAAACTGCATTCATATAAAGAGAAATCTTTTATCATTTTTTTTTTTTTTTTTTTTTTTTACACGGAGAGAAATTATGGATTGGAATAACTCAAGATTTATTTAAAAGCGAACCACTTCACTTTTTGGTTTGATTTAAATGAAACTTGAGTTGGTATGAATATGGCATGAGTTATACCAACTCAAGTTTCAGTTATATCAAACCAAGAAGTGAAATGGTTCGTTTTTAAATAAATCTTGAGTTATTCCAATCCATAATTTCTCTCCGTGTATTTAACATGACTTTTCCTTTATAAAAGAAATAGTGGTACAAAAAATCATGCTTGCAAAATAAGTTTTACGCTAGTTAAGATTATGATGCAGACCTTGTGTGTTAGGTACATAAGTAATAAAAAAAAATATATATATTATGTATAGTAAAATATTGAGTTTAAGTTGGAATAATGCCAACATGTTTATTATAGAAAATAGTAAGACGTAATTTTAAATTGTTCTAAGCTACATATTTATAATTCTAACCTATACAATATATCACGGGTTTACTTTTTTTTTTTAACACCATGGCAACAATATAGAGTATTTTTTTTTTTAACATATAGATTTTTTTTTCTATATAATGAAAATATATTGACCTTTTTCAATTTGACATTTTGCGGTGTTGTTACATTACGTTATGTTGTGTAAAATATAATATATTATAGCGTGTTTATATTGCGTGGAGAGCTATTACAACATGATAATGATAGTAGTGATATTTATTATTGGTCTCTAAAATCCCATACTTACTGACCATAAACATATCTTGTATATTATATAAGAAGGGGATATGATATCTTTCAATAAACAGTTCTTCTTAAAGAAGAGAATATGAGAGAGAGAGAGAGAGAGAGAGAGAGAGAGAGAGAGAGAGAGAGAGAGAGAGAGAGAGAGAGAGAGAGAGATGAAAAATTGAAATGAACAGGGAAGTTTCTTATTTTCTTTTATACGATATATATTTTTGGTTATAATTCCACATCAAGAGAGATTATAACTTATGAGAGAGAGAGAGAGAGAGAGAGAGAGAGAGAGAGAGAGAGAGAGAGAGAGAGAGAGAGAGAGAGAGTTATATTGATGCTTTTGGAATGGCAATATTAAAGCTTAAAAGAAAAAAATATAAGGGTAGAAATATAGAACCAAGTGTTTATAATGTACCGTAGAAGGCTTTTGTGTATGTATATATAAAATATATTGCGGAGAGTATTATATAAGAGCAATACAAAATATAAATACGTATAATAATATAGGGTCAAACAACCCTCTTATTTCGTTTTGTGGCTGACACAGCAGGAGATAAAATGACCAGAAATGTTTCTACATGTAATTTTGATTATATTTGAGGCTTTTCAATTATATTAAAATATTATTTATTTATATAACATTTTGTTGTGACACATTACTATTTATTTACCATCATGTTTACAAAGTAAATATTATCCTCTTGTTTTATATAAACTCTCCGTAATGATTATAAATTATTTAATATTTTATCTATTATTATTATACTATTTTCTCTATAAATTTATTATAGGGTGTATGCGGATGACGTCATATTTATTGCGCTTGGAGGCCATACTAAAGTAGTGCATAACATTGCTCAGCATAGGACAAACTTTATTTAAGCCCTTTTTTTTTTTGTGAAATTGGTTAGTTTTTTGTTATTGTTATTTTTCTCACATACTTGAGATACTTAATTTAACATATTTACAACATCAATGCTCTCAAAAATATTGCATAGTGTTTTTAAACTTGCAAAATGATTTATTTTTCTATGCCACCCATGTTATTGAGTTATCCAACATGGCGTTGACTTTAACATGAATGCATAGACCCTATAGAATAAAGTATACTGTATATATTTTTTTAAGAAAATATGTTACTGAAATAAAAACTATTCTTTATAATGCATTCTTTATTTAAAATATTTTTGTTTGAACAATTTTCATTCATACATTGCTTTCTTTATATATATATATATATATATATATATATATATATAATATATATATATATATATATTTAATAATTTGCATTTTGTATAGTGATAAAATAAAAATGCGTAATAAACTTCTTTTTTTCACATAATATGCATTATATAATTCAATATTAATAATATTATATACACTGATTTGTTTAAATCATACGTTAAATTAAAATAATTACATGAGTGTAATTTAATACGTTTAATATAACATTCAATAATTATTTTTAATTGGATAACATGAAAATAAAATAAATTCTTGAAGAGCCGCAAAGAAAATTAAATGATTTTATTCTATATAGTAAACTAATGTTTATAGATATTTTTTTAATATAATAAATTTACATTTGAAAGTTTTTAAGTTTTTTGACGTTTACACTAATGAACAATAATAATTGTATGATAGTTTTAGTGAATGTTTGTACAAGAAGATAAGTTAAAGTTTTGTAAAATTTAATAATTGACATGTAAAATAAAATATTTTGTGCGATCGAATAACAAGATAATTTAAACTTTGTCTTACGTAGATGTATAGTATATAACACGCCTATAATAGCTGTCTTATATGCCAACTTATAAAGTACTAAATTAATATATGTATGTATATGTATATTACTCTCTCTCTCTCTCTTTCTCTTTCTCTATTTTATTAATCTTTGTATTTAAATTTAATGGCAGTACTTCAGTACAAAACTAATTGAAATTCTTTTTATTATACGTTTTGAAAAATATTTCTTATTGGTGAATAAAATTACCAAAGTGAATTGTTTTAATCATTTTTAATGTAAAATTTATTCATATATAGCTAAAGATGTGCTCTATAAGTACGTTTCCCTTCTGTTATTTTTTAGAAGTATTTTTTTTTTTTTTTTTTAAATTTGAAAAACGTTCAAAATAAGCTCAAAAATCGGGGACCACGTCCCCTTTTAAGATTTTTTTTCGCCTCCGGGGGCCCCCTACCCTATGTCTCAAGTTGCTTTTCTCCTAGGAGGAACAGAGTGTCCCGATTTTGCCTCTGAGAAATATGGTCAGCCTACTATTGTTCGACCTCCTTAATATACCCCTTCACTCTTTTTTTTTTTTTTTTTTTGCCACTATACTTCCATTCTCCTTACAATCAAGATGCACTGAATGCACTTGTTGAAGGTTATTTATGGAATTGTCAATTTCCTATAAGAATGCTATAGCATTCGAGTACGGGGGAGATAGGAGGTAGGATGAAGGGTTGAAGAGAAGGTTTGGCGGATGTGGCCTAATGGGAACTGTCTCGGTATTTACCTACCCGTCCAAGGGAACCATAGAAACCTTGGAGAAGACAGCCGATACTGGTCAGTTACCTGAACAGTATCTCCCGAATGCTCCAAAGCGCGTACAGTCAGCGTAAATGCCACCACTTCTCAGGATAAGCCACGCCCTCCCCAGGTGGGAAGCGAACCGTGGATCTCCCGAGATCTCTATATGTTCTACATTTTTTTTTTACACCGTGTATTTATTTTCATACATTATATAGAAATCATTGGCAAGTATTATTATTTTTATTTTATCTATATACACTACAGTGATTATTACTTGCTTTATTTGTTTGTTTTTTATAGAAGCAATATATTTATGTTTGAAAATATATCAGCCAGTAGAATTTTTGTTTGCGTGACGTTTTACACTCATACATATACACACACACCATAAGAAATTATATTCATGGAAAATATACATATAAGAGAAGCTAAGTTCCTTAAAGCAAACTATATAACGTATTTACGTATTCATATTTCATGGTTGGCGAGTGGCGAGTTATGTATAGAAACAACCATTTAAACAAGATTTTTGCTCATGGTTTAACTGAAAAGCTGGTTTATATTTGACGAAAGAAAAAAAAAGACATAAAAAGTGTTTGGTAAATAAAAATATACTTCTCTTTGCATTCATAGTTAAATTGTTCAAGTTTTTTTTTTTTCTTCAGAAATGTGGGAAGAAAAACTTATAAAATGAAACTATTATCATTTTTGCTTCTTGATACAATTTTATTATTTTTTTATTCACATCTTTCAATACCTTCCTCTCATGGGAAAATTATTTTAGCTTATACGTACAATATTTTATTACGACAAGATCGTATTACGGATATTTACGCAGCAATTTTATTCTAAAAAGTGATTACTATTAAAAGTTTTCTCAACAAAAGAAAACGGTATTTTATTTTTTACCCTATAATCAAATATCACTTTTATAAAACAACAACAACGTTTATATTATGCTAATTATAATCCTTAAATTATCATATTTCTAATTTCCTGCTGCTTATATGAAAGTAATTTATATACAGAATAATTAAACCATTTCAAATTCAATCAAAATATTTGTTGAAACAAAAAGGTCACATGTATTTGAGTATATATATATATATATATATATATATATATATATATATATATATATATATATATATATAATATATTATATATATATACATACATTATGTCACTTGTATTGTTATATAATATTAATAATTATGATGTTTACAAATATATATTTACTATTTAGGGAAGTCAAAACTTTCAAGTAAATATTTTAAAGTTTATTATAAAAAATCTATTGTGTGTGTGTATACTGTATATAAAATAAGGTAATATTTAAAGTTATTCGTGACCAAAACTCATTTTTTATTATTATTTAAAAAAAAAAGTTTTTAATTTATCGGTTTTATGACTATGATAAAAGTGCGCAATAAAAATACGCAAATATATACAATGTGTGTATATTTATATTTTTTTACACATATAGATTAAGACAATATACTATAAGCATCGTTATATGTCTTACGAAAATAAGCTACAGTAATAAAGCTAGTAAATAAATTTATATGCGCTATTTAGGGTGTTATTCAAAAAAAATTGTATTTATTTATTACATTATTATAAGAAATAGATTTAAAAATATATTTCATCGATTTTTAATTTATTGTTTATTATATTTTTTTTTATAATAAATATAATTGATTTAATTTTAATATATAAAAATCTACCACCTAAGATGACGTTGAAAATATATTTTTAATGTAGTCATATTAAATTTAAGCTTCTGATCAAGAAAAGTCAACAAAATTAGGAAGTAAATTAAAAAAAAAATGATTAAAATTAATTGAGTAAAAGGTTGAAATATAAATTTTCTTCGTATAAAATATAATATTTTTATAAAAAAAATTAATGAGAAAATTTTATATACCTTGTTTACTTAAAAAATGAATATTTTTTCCTCAGTATAATTACATTGCATGATAATTAATTTTCCTTTTAGTATATAATAGCTGTTAAGAAGACGTCCCAATAACTTCATAATAAACTCATTTTAAAAATATACTTACCTCCATAAATGGTGTTTTATTTTTATCTTTCTCTAAGATGATCAGATTGTTAAATTTTTTGATAGAAAACATTTTCAAAGAAAATGAAATATTGATTGCTTTATTTATAACAAAAAAAAAAAAAAAACTTTTTAGCATAATATAAAGTTTCAAGTATAAAATAATATTGAAGATTAGGTTTTGAAAGTAATTTAGTCAACGAAAATCCCTCTGGTACGATGAAGTTTCATTTCAAGTGTTTGTAGAAGACGATTTCGTGATGTAATGTCATAGGGAAGAAGGAAAAACAAAAAAAAAGTGTCCTTTTCCCTGTCTTACCACACCTTGCTCTTAGATAACACGCCTTGGTCACCACGCCCCCTTCCTGAATAGTACTTTTTTTTTGTGCACACGTCGCGTGCCACACGGAGAACAAAGCCACTCGTGTCACCTCGTGAGCGTTGCACCGAAACATGACTTTACTTTTTCCATTTATCTCATTCTTCTCGACCATTATTTCTATCTGTATTCTGTGCATTTGAACTCTTATATTACATTCATTGAGCTCTGATGTTCATCTATCCTAATTTTTCTTCAGTTTTTTTTTCTCCTCCTGATTCTCTCCGTACCTTAAAATGGCATCACTATTTGTTTCCCCTTCTTTTATTGAAGAACTGCTAATTTGTTTCTGTCTTTAATGAATCTTTTTTTCTTTTTGCCTCAACAGTTATGGTCATACATTAAAACCTCTCTGTCTCTATCTTGTATACTCACGCCACATTTTTAGATTCATGTAGACTATAGTGTGAGATACAAAATAGACAGGACTAAGAAATAATTCATGTCATTTTTTTTTTCTCAACGCAGTGTGACCAGAAAACATATAACCTCCTAAAGTTGTTTGTTGTTTACTCAAGCTAAGAAATTTTTTATATAACATGGACACCATGTAGTGAAAAAAAAACACACAGTTTCTATATCTTATATTTATTCCTCATGAATATTTAATTAATAAATTAAATCTCCCCAAATATCTAGTAAATAAATAATAATAATAATAATAAAAAAACTAAATATAACTATGATACATGCTTGTTTAATGCATGAAAGTATAATTTAAAAATTTATTGCCATGTTAAACATTTATATATTATATTGTATAAAAAAAAGTTAACTAATTAAAAAGAAATTTATAAAGTTAAATTTCATTTTTATAGACATTATATATTGTGTAGTTTAATTATAAATTTGTGTTTCCTTAGAGAAAACAATATTTAGCACTTAAAAAGCAAAATAAAATGCTGAGAAGTATAATATTATTTTATTAACATTGCAATTGTTAAGTTATATTTTGTGTTATAATTTTTATACATTATGTATATTAATTGTAACTAGATTTATTAAGGTCTATCACTCTCCATTTCTATCAGAATTATGTCATACAACGAGTTTTTTCTACATTCTTTACGTTAGAAATAGCAAAGGTGAAAGTGAAAAAAAAAATATATATATATAAACTATATACACACAGTTTAAATCGTCAATGATGAGAAAATTTAAACTCCAATTAATACAAACATTAAATCTATTTTAACCCAAACTACGTATAAACTAAAAATTGTAAAAATTACACATAAATGTTAAAAAGTGTTTGTTAATACTTAAAAAAATTAAAAACAGTATATTAAAAAAAAAAAAAACGTAAAAATCATTAAAAAGTTACTCAATAAAAATTATAAATGGTGTTAAAAAATATACACAGTATATCTATTACTATGGCATTGACGAGAGAAACTACGTATAATGTGCCAACATTCTCTCATGAAATCAATAACACTATAATAATTGCAAAACCTATTTTTAAAACATTTCAAAAAATTATATTAAAGTCATATTCTATACTCTAAATACAAAATGACAGCTTATAAATGACATTATTATCTCAAATGTCATGACACTAAAATAAAGCTTTTTTTTTTTTTTTTTCACTATAAATACTCTGTATAATAAAACATTCATGTAAAATATCTAAAAAAATAATAATTATAATTCATCAATATACTGAATTCTTTTTTTTTTTAATTAAAAACTTTTCATTTAATACGTGATAGAAAATAATTAAACTTATTCACCACTTATGAATAAATATTATTGAGTTTTTAACGAATATAATTCGATTAATTGATTTTAGAACCTTTTTTTATATTTATATATAACTAAATTAATGAAATCACATTTTATATAGTAAAAGTTTTGATTACAATATATTATTGACCTAGTTACGTAACTAGCAGGAATAATCAGTCAATATTGAATTATGCAAATAAGTATTAATGATCATAGAATTTGTATTTCTCATTCAATCTCTTTTTTGAACATGAAAAGCAAATATTAATTACAATAGGAAAGCATGATATATCCATTAAAAGCTTATAAACAAGATTTAAAATTATATACATTAACATTAGTTTGGTCCGATAGATAGATACTTTGTTCATATACCATTTAACATTACGTATGTATTATACAATGAGGAAGGTGAATTGAAATTTGTTTGTTGAGTTTATGATGTTTTTGGAAAGAGCTTTAAAATTTTTTGAGGCGCTATTTTTTCTTAGGACGATTGGAGCATGCGAAGTATTTTTAATTAATTTTTGAAAATCGGCCTAGAAAGCCTGTGACGTCATCAGTCCACTTTTTTCTCGGCAAATACTAAACGTTCGAGGTTCAGTAACCAGTTTAATGAAATCGGCTCGACCTCAGGATTTTAAAAAACTGGCTACTGAACCTTCTACGGTAAATACTTTCCGAAATAAATGCCCGATTGATGATATCACAGGCTTTTTAGGTCGATTTTTACAAATTAATTAAAAATACTTCCCATCCCATGCTCCAATCGTTCTACGAAAAAATATCACCTCAAAATTTTTTAACGCTCTCTTCAAAAATGTCATAAAAAGTGGGGGTTATAAAAATTCACCTTCCTCATTCTTTATTTTAACCCATATGATAGAAAGATCTTTTATGCATAATATATAGCAAACTCGAATCTCGAAGCTTTTAACTATATTTATCTACATATTATGATGCACTTTTTTTTTCATGCACACTATCATGTAAATATATTATTATTTACTCAGTATCATTGTTTTTGTTGTTGCCTTTCTCGTATAATGCCAGTTGCTGTTTAAACTCAAACATATTATGTAAAATTGACCTAAATGTAATGAAATTTATCACTGAGTACTGTAGTTGCATAAAATATTAAATTATGCATGTTATTTACATTTTAAATCTTGTATTATTATTTAAATGATAATACGATAAAATGCCTTTATTATATGTAATGTATAATATGATTGTATTTATCAAATGTTGTAAATGATAATTTGAAACAAAAATAAATAAATAAATAAATAAATAAAGAACTAAAAAAAACCTATATTGTACATTTGTGAATAAAATTACAGTGATAAAAACGTATAAAAAATGTTACATGAACTGAAAATCTCTCTCTCTCTCTCTCTCTCTCTCTCTCTCTCTCTCTCTCTCTCTCTCTCTCTCTCTCTCTCTCTCTCTCTCTCTCTCTCTCTCTCTCTCTCTCTCTCTCTCTCTCTCTCTGTAATGTAGTTCCTCACTTTATAACTTCAATTTTTTTAAATATTTCTAATTTCTATATATTATGCTCTTTTAAAGTCACTGAAACTATTATAATTTCTTAAATACGAACGATAATCTGTCTAAAATAAAAAATAGTTATCATATTACCATGATTGAAATTAAATCAAAATTATCATTAAATTATACCTTCCATTTTATTTTTCTCCAGAGACTCCTCAAAGATGTCCATCAAGGCGTGATAAATATGACGTCACACAAAAGTTAACTTTTTTTAAAAAATTTTGTTTCAGTCTCAACATAAGATTTTGAAATTATATTAAAGAGATAAGGAGTCATATATCATTCTGACTTTTACACATTGCTATAAAAAAAAGTCTTGATATTTTCATTGAGAAATCACATTATACCAAAAGGTTATCCCAACATATCGGTCTAAATTAAAAAAAAAAAAAAAAAAGGGAGTCAAAATGTAAGAAGTTTTGTGACACTATTTTTATATTTTAAATTCATTTCTCTGCGTATATATATATATATTATATATATATATATATATATATATATATATATATATATATATATATATATATATATAGGAAAATAGTCAGCAGAAGGAAAAGTTTGTATATTTGTAAGGTCAGAAGTTGGTTTTAAAGGTAAAGTTTTAACCAAAGTCCTTGTGGTTAAAGTATAAGAACTCTCAACAGTACTTGTATTGTAAAAGGAGTAATGTAATTTGCATACTTATACGTTTAATTACCATCCTTATACACAGGGCTTAATTGTGACTTTCAATGGTCAACATCATTATAAACTTAAAAGTCGGTTTCAAAAAAAGGAAAAAATAAAGAACCTCTTTTTTTTCCTCTTTATTGATATACTTTTTAGAGAAGAGTTAAATAAAATTCTATGTAATATATAAAATATATATGTATAATGATAAAATAAAAGTTGTTTTAAATAGAAATAATATATATCATTCACATAATAAAATATTAAATAATTTATTTAATGTTTGTATAATACATAAAATCGTGATTCATATTAAATGATCTATAAGAGAGTTTCTATATACATTTATATCTATTCAAGCTTGATATGAAATAAGTGAGTATACCTGAGGGGCCTATCTTTTCTGTAAGTAACGAATATAAGAGAGGCTTGACAGCTCGCCGGGAGGGCTTTACATGGTGCTTTGCTCTGCTTGCTGCTGATGCTACTCTGAATCAGTTGCCAACTCAAAGATTATATGAAGTCACTCGATAATATTTCATGTTTTATTTAAAACTACTTTACGTAATACTTTGTATACGTACGTACGTACGTTCATATCTTGCCAAAATTTTGACTACAATATGTCATACTATAAAGACCTTTATACATTGTATTTGTTTTATTATTATATACTCGTATTATACAGAGAAATTAAATTTATATTATAGTAAAATTAAAATGATTATGTCTATAAATTTGATATATTGAAATTAATAATAAGTAGTTTAACAAATTTCAGTGAAATTTGTAAAGTGCAAAATAATGAAACTTTTATATACTTTCTTTTTCAACTTATTTTAAAAATGTCTTTACATTATTTTTCAATTTAATAATTCGTGTTTTTTTTTTAAAGTTATTAAGCAGTTAATAAAGTTATTAGAAAACAAAAGCATCTAGTTATGGGTTATTTTAGTAAAAAATGTAAATGATGAAATATAATATTATAAAAACTTCAAAGTTAATATTGAAAATTTAACTCATTTGTTCAGTGTAGGTGGTTTGTAACACACAATTTGAATAATAGAATAATAGCAAAATGTAATAAAACAAATAACAACAATGATGAAGTAAGCTAACTTCTTGTATAAATATATTTATTTTGAACCGAAAATGTTAATGAGTCTAATTTACTAGCGTAATTTGTAAGTATGTGAATACTGAATAATATTTTATTGCAGTGATGTGAAAATAGCTTACAATTTTACTCCTTTCCTTTTCTTCTTTTTGTTTTTTATTTTTAGGTTTATGTAAAATTTGCTTGGCAATATTTGACCATAAATTTTCACGTGGACGTTTTATAAAGCTGTCAAAAATCATGTCTTTTAATTTATCTTTTAAAATAAAGGTGTTATAAAAAGCTCTGTCATTTTATAAATAGCCTTTAATTTCCCATGAAATTATATTTCATAAATAATTTAAACATTTTAAATTAAATAGAATTATATTATAGATGTGTATACATTTTATTTACACGCAGTGAAGTCATCCATGAGAGAGAGAGAGAGAGAGAGAGAGAGAGAGAGAGAGAGAGAGAGAGAGAGAGAGAGAGAGAGAGAGAGACTTTATGGAAGAAATTTAAAATTTAATGATTTAATTAACTTTTTTTTTTTTTTTTTTGAAGGTAACTTTTTAATGTTGTCATAATATGATATTTAAAGTGTTTTATTTCTATGAATATTTATGTGTTTTTTTGACGCACATAAAAGTTTTTTAGTAGGTACTAAAAAGCATACATTGAGCCTGCTAAAGATATAATACCTTTATAAAAATAACACCACTTTTTTTCCCCGTACTTGTAGGTGTTAAGAAAAAAAAAATTAAACGTTCAACATTCTCAATATGATGGATTAGTATTCAAAATAGGAAATGAACTTTGATTGACTTTTTTTTTAACCTTGATATTTCATTCAATTTTGTTTGAATGAATAAATTTTATAAAACAAATGTTTTGATATTTAAGCTAATGTAGAAAACAAAATTAATTGCATACTGAATAGTGAATTCGTAGAACCAGAATGATTTTTAAAGGGCTTTCATTTTCTTTCAAGCAATGTACTATACTTTGACTTGAGTTAAAAAGTTTTTATCATCAAATTTAATTATGATTTAAAATGCATCTTATATAATATAATTTTTATTTCAAAGTGATATTTCAAACCATTTATTTTAATTAATTCTATCTCCTTCAATCTTCATAAGTTTAAATCATGGGGTTTAAAAATACTTTTGCGTGTAAAATTTAAAAATTATATAAAATATTTAAAACAAGGGCAGTAAATTTAATTAAAACTACCCCTTTGTATTGTCTTGTTTAAGAGTTGACAAATCTAATCTTATAATTTGAAAACATTTTATTAATTAAAACGTTCTAATTACGTTTAATTTGACTAATTGCTTTAAACTCCAACTCGTTGGTTTAAAAAAAAATACACATAAGAAATGTTCTCTGTGTTTATCTCTTTCTCTAAAACAAAACAAAAACTTAAAACTACTTAGAAACTTAAACATCTTAATATTGTATGTTTTTTTTTACCACCACACGAAACTGAAAAACCACTATGATACACTAGTGGTTTTACAAAATTAGTGTTAACAACACTACATCGTGGCAAATTTCATAACATTATATAAACTAAAACTTTTTTTTTCATATTATGCATATTATTATAATTATACAAGTTTTTTTATTATTATTTATTTACTTCCTAGAGAATTTAATCTAAAAACACCTCTAAATGACCATGAAATTATAATAAAGGACACATTTATAGTGATAATTTATTCATACAACACAGTATAATAAATATGTGTCGTGATACACTATCAGATAACGTACTTTAAACCATAAAGGTTGATCACATTTGTTACTGACAAAGTTATTCTTATCGTATTCAAACGATAGTAAATAATTATTGTATTTTCATTAAAATAATAAATTAATAAGCCTTTTTTAATTCTTCATTTAACTTTTATAATATAAAATAACAAACATTACAGTATTTAATGTTCTTGAACGATATTAAAGGGACAGTCAACAATGCCTTTTTTAAATAGTGATCATCGTGTTATTAAATTTCCCGAAAACGCGATTTCAAATTTTTAATTATTAACGCGCTGAGAGTAAAAGCCGTTTAGCGACCACGTACCTACGTCACAGCTACAACTTGCTCTCACGCTATCTTGGCGCAAGCTGGAATTACTCTTATCTTTACATAAATTATTTTACTGCGCATATCTGTAGCCGTAAAAACATTTTATATGTACTGTAAGTACAATATTAGGTCAAGTAGTGAGAGCAAAAATAAAGAGTAATTCACCCTCACGTCAAACTAGCGTGAGAGCAAGTTGTAGCTGTGACGTATAGGTTCGGGGTCGCTAAACGGCTTTTGCTCTTAGTGCATTATTAATTAAAATTTTCCGATCGCGTTTTCGGGAGATTTAATAACACGATGATCACTATTAAAAAAAAAAAAAAAAAAGTCAACTACTCTTTTAAGTTTTGTGGTAGTATATTATGTATGATTATAGAAAAGTATAATTACTAATATAAAATAAATAAATATAATAGGTCATTTTTTTTCTTTTATTGTATACATTTCTCAATAAGCTACACATTTGGTATTTTAGTATTGAGTTTAAATATTAAAATGGTTTATAAATATTTTAGAAATTGTAAATCATATTTTAATCGTAACCATATAAAAAAGAAATCAAATCAAGACTTTTTTTTTTTTTTTGTAACGTTCTTTTTAATATTTATTTAATCATATCATGCAGACTTGTAAATTTTAATAACAAACCTATAAATAATAATTTTTATATGTACAAGCCTTTTTATTGTAATAAAACTTAAAGATTAGTATTGAAAGAAAAAAATTAAGAACTTGAATTATTTCCTACTATGAAATATAAATTTTATGTATATAGTAATAATTTTATGTTTTATGGGAGTGAACTAGTTTTTTTTTTATATATAATATTTTTAAATTTATATTTTTAGTATTTCTAGTATTAGTTAGAATAAATTTTTCCTTGGAGTAAATGTAAAAACAATGACTTTTTTTGGAGGGGGGGGGGGTCATATTATGAAACAAAAACATAAACAAAAGAGAAAAATGTGTTCACACATTGACAATAAAATATTGTGTGTACGATGTGAGACTATATCAACCTCTAAAATGATAGTAAGTAACCAAGGGATGAAATATGACAACAATAATAAAACTTGAAAAAAACTACAAGGGAGTTTACAAATTTTTTTTCTTCCAAAAATACAAAGTTTTCTTTTTCCATGTATGTGATAGTATAGATAATACGATATAAATAGATCAAAAACTTAATAGTTGAGAGAGAGAGAGAGAGAGAGAGAGAGAGAGAGAGAGAGAGAGAGAGAGAAGTTATTACTGTGGTCAAAATAGACAAAAAAATTGCGTTCGAAACAAAAATAGGGGAGAATATTATTGCAATTTAGAAACGAATGTATGTATGTACAGTATGTATTGTTTGAATGTGATGTGGTCTAAAATTTCGGTAACAGGTGCCAGAAATGTCCTAAAGCTTTTGCTAACCAGAAAAATATTTATATGTGTATAAAAAAAAATGATACAAAAGGGAAAATATATATAGTATAACAAAGGGGGTATTTGCTGACTATGTTTATGCCAAAATGTAACATTTGTCCAGCAAAAGCAATACATTCATGTAGACAGCAATAAATTCTGGGGACAAAAAAAAAAAAAAAAGTAACGCAACTCTTTTTATTTATATATTTAGACGACTTTTTAGTGGCAGATTATATTGACAAAAGAAATATTGCATTTTATAACAAAAATCTCTCTCTCTCTCTCTCTCTCTCTCTCTCTCTCTCTCTCTGTCTGTCTGTCTCTCTCAATATAAATGTCTAAAACAAAAGCTTCATATTGATAGGTGAGATTTTGATTAATGATTATAATAATATATTATTTTTATATATATTGGATTATTATATCATCAATATAAAAAAAATCTGTCATGATTTTTATAGCTTTTTTTAAAAAAATAAAAAATATTTTATTTATTTTTACAAGTTTATAGGTTTTTATGTGTTCAATAAGTGTAAAAATAAGTAAAGCATAACAATAAAAAATAATAAAATTTTGTATTTTTCTAAAAGTAAGCTATTTTTGCAGATGTTATCATAAAATCATATTTTATGCCTTTAAAAAAAATAATAACAAATCTAAATTGTCATTATTTTTACCTCCAACGTTTGATGAAAATGTTATTAAAATGTGCAGCGATGCAGGAAATATAATACTATATGACATGTGACGTAGAATGCAATGTCACACAGATTAAAATATAAATTGTTATTTTTTTTTTTTAATGTTGGTTATAATATCTATATAAACATATTTATATTTTGTAAAGTAACATTTTAATGAATTTTAGTGGTAAAATCTGTCATTATAAAATATAAAAATAAATTATAAATAGAATTTCATGTCTGTGGGTGTGAGTATTATTGAGTCATGTTTTGTAATTTTATTTCCCCCTAAAAGAAATAAAATTAAAAAGATTTCATTTTTGTCTATATTATTGAAACAAAAAATATATTTAGAGTTCTAAATACAAATTACTATACAAATACTATACAAATTATAAGAATTTATTTGAAAATGAGAAATTCATAAACTATTATTATTATTATTTAGCACAGAACAAATATTAAATTCCATAGTTGACTTCATACTTGCAAACTATACTCCAAGCCACAGTCTATTTATAGGTTTGTTATATATAGCAAATATTTATTATCCTGGTAGCTTTATTATCAAACCGAGATGTAATGAATTTTAAGGGACAGCGTAACTATCTATAGATATTTATTCAATCTTCTAATGAAAATTTCCCTTGAATAAAATTTCGCCGATGAGTTATATATATACACATATCCATAGCAAATAACTAACACTTCATGAAACTTTAATAATTAAAAGAAAAAATCATTACCCCACTCTCCTACACCACTGAAAAGTGAAGTGAATTATAATTTAAGAAGTGTAAGTAAGGAAAAAAAATATAAATAAAGCCATAGGCATATTTAATGAAGATTTAAAAACATAATTTTATATTCATTTTATACATTTTAAATAATATTTTTAATATTTCTTTTATGCTTCTTAATTAAAGTCTGTAATTATTTAATAATGATAATTTTATACAGAAAAAAAAGTATAATTTAATAATTGTATAAGAAAAAAAAAACTTATATAAGAACTATCAATCTTAAGTTTAATTAAAGAATAACGATACCTATAGGGCATTAATTAACATGTAATATTTTTTTATATGATGTATTATTGTAATAGTTGATTGCCCTCTTACGTTACGTATGGGTCATTTATTGTGTGGTTTTTTGTTGTGATGGTCAAATAATATACCAACATATTACGTGTTTTTTATATTGCAAAATTGAGTATAATATCGGGTGCTATTTGGTTTAGTATAATAATATTAGTAGAATCAGGCAGGTGATGTAAAGTAGCTTTAGGGTGGTCCACTCCTCTTTCTCATCTCATCTCTCTCTCTCTCTCTCTCTCTCTCTCTCTCTCTCTCTCTCTCTCTCTCTCTCTCTTTCGGCTTTTATTCTATAGCTTCTGATTCAACATAACGATAACATTTTTTTACTTTTATTTCTTTCCTCATCTCTCTCTCTCTCTCTCTCTCTCTCTCTCTCTCTCTCTCTCTCTCTCTCTCTCTCTCTCTCTCTCTCTCTCTATTTTACTGACCGCCACTTATGATGTTTGCTTGAACAAAAATACGAGCAAGTATGTGTGATAAAAGACTCTAGATTCAGAGAGTATATATTTGCGGATGCCCTTTGGCTAAAAGCAAACATAAAAAAAAAAACTAAACTAAACTGAATACAACAATGATGAAGTTTAACTATATAGTCAGTATTATGGGGGGGGGGGGGGGGGGGGAGGGAAGGAAGAGCAATTTATTTTGACTTTTAGTTATTAATATTATTTTAATATATGCAGATATTATGACTTGCATCTATCACTTATTATAAAATGTAGGGGTTAAGTGAAAAAACAAAGGTTAAGGTTAAGTTTGTATTTTTTTTCTTGTATGTTTTGATCAAAGAATTAGAAGTAAAAAAATATATATAATGGACTTTTATAGTCAGTCTTATCTATACTATACAGTTTTATACTTTATCATTTACATTTACCATGCAAATGCTTTTTTGTATCAAAAAGTATTAACTTCTCTGTCAAGTGTTATAAAAATATATTTATAATCTCTGTTGTAAGGATTATATAAAAAAAAAATACTAATTTAATATGTAAAATATTATATATATATATATATATATATATATATATATATATATATATATATATATATATATATATATATATATATATATATATATATATATATATATATATATATATATATATATAAATTAATGCAAAACATTTTTTACTACTTTGGTGATAGTAAAACATGATAAAACAATAAAAATATCAAATTTAATCTGGATTAAAAATATTATATATTGGTGATTTTAGTCTTAACTTTTTTTTGAAGGTTTAAAATTTACATAATTTAATTTTAAATAAATTATATACGTTGTAACTTGCTAAAGTTAAATCTAGTTGATGTAAAAAAAAAAAAAAAAAAAAGACATTTTGTAAAACAATAAATTTATATTTCTTATAAAAAAAAGTGTTGACGGTTTAATTATAATTTCTTTGATATTTCTGGTCAATTGAAATATTATATAAATGTATTTTTTTTGTTATTACAATTTTAAAAAAATACACATTAAATTTAATTAAATTTTTAAATTAAAGTGTGTAAATTATAATGTGATATTTATTATACTTAATCTTAATATCTTTAATTATTTACTTTCCGCATAATTGCTTTAACCTTGCGAATTTATACATTTTTTTTTTGTAAACAATATATTTTATAAAAGTCATGACTGTATGATTTAAATGAGAGTAGCTTCAATACAAAAATAATTGGGGATACAAGTACTTATTATATTATTGTCTAATTATTTTTCTAGCTGTTCAAAAATTGCCACGAGGTATAAATAAAAAAAATTTGAAACTTGTAGATTTAAACATCTTAAAGATCTACTTCTTTGATACGAACAATGAAAAAAACAAACTTATTTTAGTTTATTACAAAGGCAGAGTATTATAAAATAATGTATAATATAAACTAAAAATAAACACACGCAAACGAAAGCACACCTTTTTTTTTTACATAAGAATTTTTAAAAACTTTAAGGTAGTTTTTTTTTTTTTTTTTTTTTTTTTTTTTAGTATATAAGAAAGGGGTTATTTTCTTGCATATAAAATGAGGGTCGTTTATATATAAACTCCTGTAGTGTTAGGTAAGGTTGTTATAGTCCTTTTCTTCATATAAATATACATACATTTATATTTTAATTGGAATTTCTATATTCTCTCCCTATATATTGCAACTTAAAATATAATAAACTTTAAAACAGTTGACAGTCATCACATTTAAAATTCATGTCTTTTTGAGAGGTAGATTTTATTAATGAAAAATATATTATATGACGTTATATTTTACAATATTTATTAATTAAAATATTTATAAAAATTATATTTTGAAATGTCATACAGGTAAAAATATAAATTTATTACTGTATTTTATTTATGAATATTTTTGTTTTAAATGTTGAAGGTGTAACACATGCATTTTAATGAAATTTTTATTAATAAAAATTATTAGTTCATATATATGACAAGTTTTGAAATTGCAATATACTGTGTGTATGTGTTTATATATATATATATATATATATATATATATATATATATATATATATATATATATATATATATATATATATATATATATATATATATATATATATATATATATATATATATATATATATATATGCATATTTTAGCTCCTTCATTAATTATATACATATTGCATGATCATACATATACCGCAGTAATTATAATGCAAATTTGTATGTGTCACACTGCAAGGTGTGACAGCTACACGTCACAAGTGATGTGATAGTTTATATAAAGAGAAATAGTATACATACTGTACAGTATGCGTATATTTAGAGAGTGTGTGTATAGTAACTCTGTTTGAGTAACACTTATACTTTAGAAATAACAAAACAATAAGCTAGAAATGTAGTTCTCTAAACTACCCGTGTGTGCGAGACTATATATGTAAAATTTTAATGTATAGTCTTAGCATGTTTCTCCTTATAGCATAATGGTATATGTTTTGTTATATAATTTAATGACAAATTACATATATATTCTAGTATTATACTCCGCGTACACTATAGTCAGACTTTTACCAGACATGAGTATTAAAGTTAAGTCTCGTATATAACGTATCATTATATGCTATTTCCATCAAAGACGAATATATGGAATCAAGCATTTTGTGTGTGTGTGTGTGTGACTGTGTGTTTATAAACGTAATGTACAGTGCATACTATTTTTTTGTTTTGTACATTGCCTTACGGGAATAAGCTTTTAATAATTGACGTATCTCTCCACATGGTATTTTATTAATACGGCAAGAGTTTTTTTATTATGTTTTTTTTTTTTAATTATTGTTTTTGTACTGTACACTCGAGACTAAATTTGATTTTTTTTTCTCACTATATAAACATCATAAACTCCGCATGTATATTTGTCTCATAAGAGTTACATAGACAATTTGGCGTGATTATTTGCTTAGTAAAAACTTCTATATTGTCAATCAATTGCCAATACGATTGTGATGATATACTGTATATTTCAGTGCATGTTTTTATCATGAAAACATCATTGAAAATTAAGCACGAATTTTGAAATTGTAAAATACATTAAAAAATATATTATAGGACAATCGTGTGCAGTACTGTACTTCGCACGTTCATGTTTACATGCAATGCATTATCAGTTATAGCCTATTTGACTGAAAAGTAAGTACAAATTTATTTCTAATTGCGTGCTCAGTTTATGGTTTCATAATTAAATAATGCATTGTCACCTCTTTTTTTTTCCTTTTAATATTGACATGAAAGAATAGACCAGAAGAAACAATAAGCATTTATATCACAAAACACTTGATGGGACTTACATAAATAACTTTAGTTTGTCTCAAAACCTAACTGTAGCTCCGTAGCAGTGATCCAAAAATTTCAATTTATGCAACCCGCACAACATTTTTTTTACTGATTTTAGCATGTTTCTGACGTCAGAAACATGAATAGTCACGCACATTGCATACTTAACAGTATTTTCACGCTCTCTAATGGGGATACATTAACATTGGAGTAAAAATTGTCATCAGTTTTGAAGATCCAATTTTTTTGTTTATGTTTGTATATTTGATCATAAGCTAGGGGAAAAAAACTATCATATAATATCTTGAAATGTAACTTTAAAATTTTTACTTTATACAATATACTACTGACTTAAAAGACTTCTAATAATAATAATTTATGTAGACATTGAAAAATAAATAAATCTGATTTATAAACTCGAAAATATTCTATGTTATAATAACTATGTTAGCTAAGACCAAATTTACATTTTGTTAGTTTTCTTACCTTATTAAAGCAGTATTAATTTCCATCCTATATGATATACCTTATTTTAAAGATTTTTTTTTTGTGTTTTCTATGAACATATTTACTTTATTTTGATTGGAAATGGTAACTTCCTAAAAATATTTATATAAAATACCCTCGGGGGCATCATTATCAACTTTTTTTTTTTTTAAAGTTATGTATTTTGTTGAATTTGAAATATACTTCTTCAAACTAAGGAAGTATATTTTTCAAGAAAGATAAAAAAAAGAGCTGATTCTTTACTTTGATATAAATTATTATATAAAAATATATTCAAGAATAAAATATGTAAATAAATATGCAAGATTAAAAATTTTTGTAAGAAATTAGATTATAAAGTTTTTTTTTTTTTTTTTTTTTTTTAATCGTGAAGTATTAAATTTGAAAGAAAAAAAAACATATTTCAACTTTAAGTTTGCCCTTGAATATTTATATATATATATATTTATTTTTTTATGCATATATAACTTTTTGATCCATGTAAAATCTTTTTTTCCATATAATATAATCTTTCTCAAACTTTGTTGTATATTATGATTTTTTTAAAAAGATAAAAACTCTAAATTGAAGTATATTAACAAAAAGTGTGAAAAATTTATCATTCTTACATATCTATATATTTTTAAAAGAAAAAAGAAATAATAAAGCTGAAAATATATTATAAAAAAAAAGCAAAAGTTTGCATATATATACGTATAAGATAAAAGGGGAAAATACGTCTATAAATATCCCTTACTAAGATGTTAAAAAAAAAAGGTATGTTAGCTTCAACGAAGCAACGTTAATCGTATTTCACGGGTAATTTTTTTAATATGAGATTATCAGAGATTAATGATTTGCAAGCAAAAGTACGGTAGAACATAAGATGAGAATCATTACTTTATAAATACGAAATCTTTATCCCTACATGACGTTGAAAATATAATATAGAAATATTAACATATTTAATTACCTACAGTAGTACCTCAATGGTTAAGTTAATGTATAGATAACTTGGTAGACAAGTTAACCACCGTGATAATACGATAAAAATAAAAATCTACAAGGTAAAAGATACGTCGTATATCTAACGTTAAAGAAAAGTAAGTTTGGCAACTGAAGCAAATATAAATTTTATATACCCTTCATCATAGAAAAAGATAAAATTATACTTAATTAAATAAAGAAGAAAGTTAAAATTTTAGCCCTTTCCACTTACCCCTTTTTTATATTATAAATATTTATAATCTCTTTACCTAATTGATTGTTATGGAAACCGATTTTAATAATATTCTTATTTTTTCATATATGTCATGTATGTCCAAAAATAAAAAATGCGAAATGTAAAATTATACTGTAAAACAATATGTCAATGCAGAGAGAGAGAGAGAGAGAGAGAGAGGTTAAAAAATTAGATAAATTCATTTCCAACGTTCACATTTTAGTTGTTACATATTTATTTAATAAAATTTAGAAAGATATAACATCTTAAATAAACTAAAAACAAAGAAGCTATTTTAGTATTTTATAATTGACGTGTATTTATGTGTATAAAAAAAGGTAAAATGTTAAAAAAAAAATGCTTTTTTTACATAAATATAGTTACACCAGCTTTAACTAAAAAAAATAATTACTTTTTAACTACTATTTTATTTTTTTCTTTGTGACGATAAACTTTTTAAATATTTGGTTACTTTTAATTTACACTCGCACACTCAGATTAAAGCAAAAAAGAAAAAAAAAGTTAACTTAGGTCTTTGAATTCATAAATTAAAACTCTATTTTTTTTATTATAGAATTAAAAATTTTACTATAAACTTAATGAAAAAAATGTTGCTCTTTTTATTACAAGAACCTTAATATAAAAAAAAATCAGAAATTATTACCCTTAATGGAATACGTGAAAGGGATTTTTAAATAGTTCATTTTTTTTTTTCATAATATGAAGCTTAAATAAAAGTTTTTAAAATAATAATTTTTTGTGTGCTATATGCACATAAGTTGTGTGTGTTTTTTATTAGCTGAAGGTTAATTGAAATAGAAATAATACGCCCAAAGTTTTCCACTAAAACGATTGAAGTTTTTTTGTAACATACGTTGAGCAATATTATCACAGAAGTTTTTTTTGAACATATATATATATATATATATATATATATATATATATATATATATATATATATATATATATATATATATATATATATATATATATATTATAATATTAAACTGCAAGCTTATCAATATGATTGATGACGCTTATGCATATGCGTTCCCTGGGGTAAAAGCACCCTATCCCTATATAATATTCACCTCGTCCTCAAACTCCTATATTCGACAGCTAAATCGTTAACAAGCAAGCTAAAATCAATATTTTTTCTTCTTCTTCTAGATTGTTTCCAATATCTTACATTTATTTAATAATTATCAAGTCATATTTTTTTGTAAGTAAATAAAAGCTATAAGAAAAAATTGTTTAAATTAACTATTTCTTAGATGGAATAAATTTAAATTGTAAATTAACAAGAACTTAAATATTTGCCCAATTTTTTTTCTTTTAATTAAATTAAAATTATATAAGAAAAAAAATATTTGTTATAACTAACGACCAAGAAATTATAATTTATCAAAGTTTTGTTTACTTAATGTATATAGAAATATGTCAATTTGAATAAAAACTCAATCAAGTGAAACTCTGATAAAAAAAAATGTATATAATATTTACATTGATTTTTGTACTATCTTTTAATTTGCATTTTATGATTGCATCACAGTGCAGCCTTCTTATACTTGTAAAATTTTTATTAATATTTATGTGTATTATATTCAAATTGTATTTCGATTTAAAGTAGCTTATTGAGCATAAAAAAGTGAGAAGTAGCTGTCTGTCAAATATCAAGTATTTTGAAAGTACAAGCCTACGGGCACTTGATAGCTTGTATCTTTATTTTTATCCCTACGTGGAATCTGTCTTACACCCTTAGCACGCATCTGACCACTCAATTTTACCCCAAGTTTGCACCGTAAGCTAAATGTATCAAATGTACTTTCATCCCTTCGTCATTTTACCCCCTTATATCTTATACAAAGTCAGCATTTTCACCTTTTTTTTTCTATCTCAAAGGAAAATATATTAGATTTTATACAAGAGCATGGTAAATATATGATTCAATTTTTTGCATACAAAGAACTTTTATTTTATTTTTTTCATACAGGAAAAAAAGAAGAGTTATTATGATAAGAATAGTATAATAACGGAAAAAAATTACGCTTATTTTAACATTTATAAATTGTTATCTTTTTTTTGTTATTTTATATATCATCAATTAAATGTATTGAGGGAGGAGTGATAAATAAAATTATGTCTGTTGTATTTGTCCCTTGAGAGAGAAAAAATATCATTTGATTTACAATAATAATTGTGTGTTCATAATAATAATAATAATAACTGCAAGTATTGAGCTTGCATTATTATTTGTACTGATTGTATTTTGTTACCAACTGGGTAGTGTAGTTTCATATCATATTTACTTCAAAAGCATTCATCAATTTTACAATCATAAAACAACATGCACTACATGTTTATTGTGATCATCAATATTATTCGCAATATCTTTTTAAAATACGTTTATTATCTACTGGTGTTACACTCTTATAGCAACTATACTGTATTATATATTTTTTTAATTTGAAACTCTGTTCGAACGTATATAATATTTTTAATACTGCTAAATAAAAGAATTGATAAAAAATAAATATAATCACGTATTAGTGTCTCAAAGGTATATGAAAAATATTTAGAGCACAAAGTTACTGTTTATCAGCTTGGAAATAATATAAATCCTTATAAATCGTATATGTGATTATTATTATTATTTTTTTTTTACGTATGATTAAGCATCGATATATATAAAAATTTCTCATCAATTTGTTATTATCCATCACATATATTATGACGAAGAGTCACATTGTGTTTTATTGCTTTATGAGAAGTGACCTAGTTTATCTTTCCTTTTTCTTTGATGATGTAATTACGTTGTATGTCAGAGAGAGAGAGAGAGAGAGAGAGAGAGAGAGAGAGAGAGAGAGAGAGAGAGAGAGAGAGAGAGAGAGAGAGAGAGAGAGAGAGAAGTTATGTGTTATGTTATTACAGTTAAACGTCTAGATAGGATAACAATGTATGAGGTATATGAAAAAAAAAAAAAGTATGGTGTTTGCGTTCCTGTCTAGCGCCCGTAGGTTTCGCGACATCAAATGTCCATGTCCAAATGAGTGGGATAAAAAAAGAAAAAGAAAGAGAGAAAGGGCGTGTATGTCTGTAAAACTGTCTGGCCCTGTGTGTTCTCTTTTGAGCCTCGGGGGTTGCAGTTCTCTCTCTCTCTCTCTCTCTCTCTCTCTCTCTCTCTCTCTCTCTCTCTCTCTCTCTCTCTCTTGCTCATTTCATCTCATATCATCTCGAGAGAGAGAGAGAGAGAGAGTGAAAGGTCGATATTATATGTTAGCTACTGGTGTAAAACCCATATAGTTTTAGTCTAACTCAACTAAAGTTTTAACACACTCACACACACAAAAGCTACTACTATACTACATATAGTTTGATATCCAAAAGCCAAAAAGCATCGAAGCAAAAGCAAAAAGCATCGTGTTTGTTGTTCGTGACCGTATAATATAGAATGGTTTTGTGCTGACTTCTGCAACTTGTCAAGGCTTGTGGCAAACCAGAGAAAGAGAGAGAGAGAGAAAAAAAATATAATACTATATCCAATAGAGAATATAATAGTATGAACTAAGTAGCAACTCAGCACTAGAATTGTCAAGTATGACGTGAAAGGTGTCTCAACCTGTAAAATCTGTCAAAATGAAAGTTACTTATGGTGACAAATTCCTATTATTCTAAAAATCAAAGTAGACATATAAAATTTGAAGAGGAAATGCACTTTTTTTTGCATGACAATTATATTTTTTATTCAGTTTTTACTATTACCAAAGTAAGTTTTAATCTATGTAAAAAAAAATATACTATGTGTCATTTCTGTGAGTTGCTGGTTGCATAATGTGTGTGTGTGAATGTACCACATTTCCCCTGATGCATATTTATTGACATTAAAAGGATTATATTTGACGTGTCATGATTAATATAAAAATATATTCTCATTCCTGTCTGACGTCAGCTCTGAATTTTACTGAGTGTTGCAATTTTATCTATCTTATATTAATTTCCATTCCTTATAGGTATACTATAGACTTCATGTCAATCGGATTTTTTTTAATATTATTATTCACGTAATCTTATATTTTTTGTATTGTAATATCGTTTTATCGGAGTGATTTCTTCGTATATATGAAATTCTATTTTATTGTCAATTGGTTTATAAGAAAAGAAGAGAAGCAAATTTTATCGATGCGACGAAAATTATCTGGAAAAAAAAAGGATGAACTGAAATCCTTAAAAATTTGTTACGAGCAATTTGAAAAGGTAAAAAAATAAATAATAATAATATTATTAAATTACTAAATAAAAAGCAAAAGTGATATATTTAGATCAAAATCCTTATAGTTTTTTCCCTTCATATTATAAATTGGAATTGTTATTTTTATAATGAAAATTTTTATCACTGCATTTTTTATGTTCATTGCCCAAAGTTAATTTAATCATCTTATATTTATTTACGAGAAAATTAAAAAAACATTGTATGTAAAAAGTAAAGGTTATGTTTTTTATTTTTTTATTAATGCCTCGAGTTCAATTTTTAATTAACTTTTTCTACTAAATTAATTTCAAAACATTCCTTTATTGTTATTATGAAAATATAAAGTTTTCTAAAGTATTACCAGTACGTAATGAAGTTTTTTTTAACATAAAAAAAATATATTTATTCTTCATCATACTCATTTAATTTAATGAAATACAAGTAAGTATATGCTATTTTTTTTACAATACAGAATAGTGTTTTTTTGTTAACTAAAAATTATAATTAAAACATTTTAATGAAATTGTTTATATTAAATATAGATGAAGTGTATGTTTTTTTAATTATAGACAAAAAAATCTCTATCATGGAAATAAAAAAAACATTTTATTATAATTACTAATAAATATTTAAATTTAGTGTAAATGGGCATTGTAATTTATATAAACATTTCCTCTTAGTAATTGCTTTTTTTTTTCTTTTTTTACACGTAGATATATATATTTTTTTACTATATAGTTCTATTTAATTTTGAACAGATGCAGTTGAATTAAATGAAAAATGTGACAAAAAACAAGTTAGTATAATATGAAAACACACGGTGTGTCGAGTGTATATTATGTACTGAAATACATGAGAGAAATCTTGGCATCATATTCAAGTAGATGACTATGCAACACTTGCTTACTACATAATATAATATGCAAAAGACTTAAAAAAAAGACAATGATAATCTCCATTTATTCTAACAATTTTGCTATTCAAGCAAAGTTTTTGCCTTGTGGCAATGCGACTAACTCTCAAAAGTTACATTTTTATTATGGTTTTTTATATATATACAGTATATCTGATAATGGTATGTAATGTAACACTATAATATTTATACTCTAGTAAAACGCCGTGTTTTTTTTTTTTTTTAGACATTTTAAATACATTATAATACTAGGTTATGGAGAACGTATTGAATTGGGAATAGTACGTACATTATGCATTATAGTGAGAGAGAGAGAGAGAGAGAGAGAGAGAGAGAGAGAGAGAGAGAGAGAGAGAGCATTGTTGAGAATACTCTGAGGGACTTTTTGTAATGTATATATATCTAGCTGTCTACAGAGATACTAGGTGGTATACAATACCCATGTAGATTTGTGTTTTATTGCGAAACATTACACATTTTATTCCCTATACGACAAAAAAAAAATAAACAAACGGCAAGTAATTCTTTGTGTGCTATTTTCTTTTTTCTAGTATTACTTAACTTTCTCAATTTATTTTGTAAAGTGAAACAAATCTGGTAGAACTTTATTGAAAACTGGTGATATTTAAAGAGACCAGACTATAGATTTATAACTGTGAAATGAAGCCGTTTATTTTCTTTGAATGTAAAAAAAAAAAAAAAGACAAAAAAAGTTGCCTATATCGTATAAGGTTGATCGCAATACTTTTTACTTGTATAGTATGTTGTCGTTTTAATATTGTTGAGAAAAACAAAACTAATTTTAGAAACAACAATAAGAAGTCTGAAGGATTAATACAACGTAGAAACTTTTATTATTAAAGTGTTATGTGTAATAAAAATGATAGACAAAAAACTCTCAAGAATTTTAAACTAGTAATATTATACTGCATTACAAAACAAATCCAACGATGAGAACGGTAGTTAGTATACAAATGCATGCTCAAACAGTTGCCTATATTGCAAGGCGCTTTCATGAAAATATTAACCTAGATAATATAATATAAATGTTATATATTATTATATTGCATTTTAACCACATTTAGAAGCATTGAAATATTTATATAATATATTATACTAACCCATTAAAAAAAATTAATAAAAATAGTCTCGAAAAGTATACTTTTTTGTGTGTTATACAACGTGTTTTCAAAGTAGTAAACACATGCCAAAAGAAATTCCGACCCACCGGGAGTCAAACCCTGATCTCTATAGCTTTGACCAAGCCACCTTACCCGTATAAATAACAAACTCTCAAAAATAGTTTTATCAAACTTTGTTTCCTTCATGATGATATGAAATGAAATTTTAAACATATTTTAGTATTTTAATAATTGCTTATAATTTTATGTATAAAAAAAATATAGCTAAGTATGTTTAAACAATTTGCGTTACGTTTTTACATGTCTGAGCAAGAACAAGAAAGTTCAGAGATGCAATCTATACGTTAATAGTATGTGTCACATGAGAATGAGACATGAGCGGTCAGCTTTTACTACAGATCCTTAGGGAGGCTGGGCTTGGAATATACGCTCAACTCACTTGTATGTCCTGTGATTGATCACCAGATTAAGCAGTAAAATAACGTCAAGGGGAGAAAAGCCGACAAGGATAATCGTTATTCGTTTGTCAATCGTTTTTTTTTTCCTAAGATAAATATACTTAAATCATCAATATCAAAAAGTTATTCAATGTATCATCAAGTAATTTTAGATTGATTTTTATCAAATATTTTCAATCAAAATGTAATTATATATCAAATTCTAATCATATAAAATACGTTTTCTTTTTATTATTGATTTCTTGTCATATATTTTATTTTGTACTTTTTTTTCTCTCTCTCTCTCTCTCTCTCTCTCTCTCTCTCTCTCTCTCTCTCCTTCTCTGCAATATGAATGTCAGCTGACATACGATTAGTTTTCACTTTACTGTCAAAATGCTATATGTTGGAGAATGAAATCTGAGTAATAAGAATTATTCGTGTCAGAGCGAAAGAAGAAGAAAAAAAATGGTTAAAGGATGATTTTTATAAGATTGGGTGTGTGTGTGTTGTTATAGTAGGGTGGTTAGCTGTCTCGTTGTGAAAACGTTTGAGTTATATACGATTCATCACAAGCGCCATATTTCACCGTCGTTCAAGTAGACACAATACAACAAAAACGTTCAGTCAGCCTCAAGCTATGAAATTTAGCACTCACTCAACAGAAAATTGATTTATTTTTCACAGTACACAAAACTATTGTTTTCTTTATATTATATACAAATTGAAGAATTTATTTTTATAAATTGGAAAACATTATACGTATAAAGCTATATATCTTTTTTTTATTATTTTGTTGTAAATAAAATATTATTACTTGTTATTAGAAAAATATTGTATCAGTATACGCCTATTTGAAAACAAATTTTCAATACTTTTTTTTCTGTATATTTTTATTTATTTGAAGGATATATGAAAAAGAAAACGTAATGTATTATAACAAATGTTTGTTTGTTTTTTCATTCAAATAATAAGTTACGTTATTTTTTTTTTCCAGTCCAGAGGGAAAGTAGAAAAGTAAATTAATGTACTGTTAGCGTTTCTTTTAATTAATGTTAGTTTATTTACTAACTTAAACATGAGGGAAAAAAAATCCGTGGACATAACCTGAGAGTAATTGTTTCATTTAAATCAACAAAACTCTGAGAAAATTTAATTAAAATGATGAGATATAAATAAATATATATAATCATGTTTTTATATTATATCACCCTAATTATGTTATTTATACACCAACAAAAAAAATAGTAATTTAGTTTTCATTAAAAGGTAATAAAAAAATATTTACTATATATATATATATATATATATAGAATTAATTTACGTAAAGATAAAGTATTAAGTTTTATATACTACTTAAATATAAAGTAAAATGCTTAAATTGTTTTTACCACTCTCATTATTTTAGCATTTTACCTTTTATTTCTCTCTATTATAGAAGTAAAAATTTATGACTCGTATAATTTGTTGTAGTAGTATAATATAGCAGTGGTAATACGCATTTGGAATACAACAAGAAGTAAGAATAAGAGTTCTGCGTACTATACTATAGTATGTACCTAGGGAGAAAGGTATACTATAAGATTTGTGTGATGCTCAAACAGTATAATATAAGAAGTAGTAAGTAAGACGATGTGGCATTACGACGATTGAATGTGACATGTTTAGTATAGTATAATATACGTACTACGTATACAAACACACATACACACACACAATTTCAGCGTATATCCCGCACTCTAACACGACAAATGATATTCACTACGTGAAGTACTGCGGAAAACATATAATAATAATTTCATGAGGTGTATTTACATGTATATATAAAATATGACTATACTAAGTTTTTGGTTAATAAAAGAAATATATGAATTATCATGCAGTGTGGCTTGAAATATTTGATTTTAAAATACAAGTGTTTTTGAAATATAAGAAATTAAATCTACATACTGTCATGCATGTGCATTTGTTGTTGTTGTTTAGAAATGAAGCTTTACATATTTTATATTTTTGGTTTTGTAGTTTTCCACTTCATTTCTTTAACATTATTTTGAAATAATTTGTAATAATAAAATAAAAAAGGACATTAAAATAATAATAAAGTTTGCAGTAGTGAGCAAGCTTTGCATGATACAAGCCAAAAAAAATTATGAATTTTAATGAAGTTCCTTACTCGGAAGTAATTTGATGTAAATTCATTATATTATTCAAATTCCAGGTACTCTAAATGTTTTGCTGATTGGGTAGTTACCACAAAGTTTATATAATTATCATACATATTAAAAAAAACAACATAGAATTAATATTGTAAATAATTAAACCTCACGCCATTAAATTTCATCTAGTACGTAATATTTTACTGGCGAAAAATTTTATATTTTTGTTATACAGAAGACTGTTTACCTTATAGTTTGTTATAAATGAATATTGATATAATAGGAATAAAAAATATAAACATAGAAAAGAGTATAAAAAATTGTAACATGTAAATTTGGTTCAAGAGAAAGCTGACAGTTTTAGACTAGACGTATACAGAGAGTGAGCAGCCATGCATTGTTGCAGTCAGTGTAAGATTGATTGTTGACATGTGAATTGTCACATAACAACGAGCAATGAACGAATGAAACGTATGACTGGGGTTGGTGAGAGAGTGAGAGAAACGCACGAGAGGTTTGCTTTTACTCTTGGTTTACTAGACTAGAATTCGTACCATTACAATGGTGTATGGCAAAATGTGTACGAGAGAGAGAGAGAGAGAGAGAGAGAGAGAGAGAGAGAGAGAGAGAGAGAGAGAGAGAGAGAGAGAGAAACACATCATGTCAACTGTCACATGCCTTTGTGTACTACTCAAATGACAAACATACTCAGCTTCCAAGATTAATGATAAATACTGTAATTATAATACGTATATATATATATTATAAAATAATAATAATATAAATAGAAGAATTTATAATTAAAATATTTTAAATTGTTTTAGTAATAAATTTTGTAAATGCAAGAGATGAATTAATAATGAAAAGAAAAGATTTAATTGAATTGTGTTTTTAGAATATTAATTACGGTGAGTGTTGTATTATATATATATATATATATATATATATATATATATAAAATATTCTATCTTTTGTATTACTGAATAATACATTTTAAATTATGGTTTATACTTTCTTGTTATGCTCCTACTACATAATTAATAAATTTCTAGTTTGTTTTCCTGTTTTAATACTTTAAAAGATAAAATTACATAATAGTGCATTATAAATTCTACATACGTATCCTTAATTCAGAGATTTCTGAATTTAAAATCGATTTGCGAATTGTAATCTTGCAACAACTGTCTTAAAATCACATTATTTTGTAGAACATAATACGTGAACCATGAAGACAAAAAACTATATATATATATATATATATATAGTCTTTTTATAATAGAAGAGTTGAATGGATTGTGTAGAATGACAAGATTGTTACCACTGAAGTACAAATTGGAAAGATTGATACTCGAAGTATTGAAATGTAAAAGAGAAGATAACAAGCAGCGAGCCATATAACTGTCTTCTATATACACAACATTAAATTTTCTTTTCTTGACTTTCGATATACACCATATTGTTAGGTGTCACAATTTGAAATACTCGCTTTCATCTTCTCTTCTGTCTCTCTTTTTTTTCTTTTTTTCTTTTTTTCTTTTTTTTTTTCTTTTGATTGTGCTCTTTTACTGTCGTTTCCAATATTATATAATACATTCTATAACTTATATTTTTGTGAAAGGTTGAAAAGTCAGAGAATAAACTTATCGATAACTTATTGAAAAGAAGAAAATATCATTTTTTTTTTCATATTTTACAATACTATGTAAAAATAGCTTTATAAGCATTATTGAATATATATATATATATATATATATATATATATATATATATATATATATATATATATATATAAAACTTTCCTACTTCTTCTTCTAGTACTCCTTTCATAGCATACTTTTTTTATTATTTTTTTTTTCTTTACTAATAATAACTTTACATTATTTGGCACAAATTTATTGTTAATTTTCCAATCAATATTCCATATATAAGATAGTTTTATTATATAGTTTAATAATATATTATATTCAAAATGCTTTCTGGATAATTTGTTTATTACTATTTTTTAAATCTTGCATTTAAAAATATATATTATAGTATCTTTCTGTTTCTGTTTTTTGTTTTTTTATAGTTTCTGAGTTTTATACAAAACAATTTTTCATTTTCCTGAAAGTATATAGATGTTTTTTTATTGACAAAAAAAGGGAAGAAAAATCTTTCAAATTTACCGAGTGTGTGGCAACGCACTATAAGTGTCGACCTCTTGAACTCAAGCTATAAAGAAAGCGTGTAAAAGTAACGTTCTCTTCTTTCTACTATTTTTTTCTCTTCTTCTTCTTCTTTTTTTGCTTGGTGTGTGCTTCAGTTTTTCCCAAAGGATTGAGCCTAAAGCTGTGTGACTTTCTGTGGGCCAATAAAGCTAGCGACTGATGTGCTTATATCCCTGGAGACCTGACTCCTATAGCGATGGTCTCTCTCTCTCTCTCTCTCTCTCTCTCTCTCTCTCTCTCTCTCTCTCTCTCTCTCTCTCTCTCTAATATACAGTCTCCAAGTCGCCGCGGTGAAAATGCGACAATGTCCATAACAGGTTGATGGATTGAGCAAAGATATATTAGAAGTATATAACATAAAAAAACTTCGTTAAATTGGATCAAAATACAATTCTTCAAATCAAGTTTATTTATGTCCTTTATATAAATTTAAATTCATATATGAAAAGGGGATGAGGTATAATTGGAATTAATTACAATAATTTTTAAAGATAATATGTTCAGTGCATAATTTTATTATTATTATTTTTGGCAATATATTTTTTTTTTTTTACTTTTCTGAATTAGTTCTCAATCATTTCTCAATTATTCTTGGAAAACTGTAAAAAAAAATTGGGAACAGACACGATTTTAACAATATTGCCTTGAATAAAAAGTCATAACGAGCAACACATATTTTTAAATAAAAGATAAATATACTCGTTGTTGTATTTGAATTTGAACAATATTTTTTATTATAGGAATCAATTACAATATGACAAATTACTTGTTCAATTTATTTAAATTATGTTATCAATAACTTTCATTTTTTATTATTCTAAAATTTTATAATGTTTGCGTGTATTATTATATGTATATAATATGGATTACTCTATCTTTTAGTATTTTTTTTTATTGTATACATGGTATAGAAAGAGAGATGTTAATTACTGATTTGTTTTAAACTTTTATGATCGTCTGAGAGCTGTAATAATAATTTTCTTTATCGTTTTACATCTATCATTTACTTTTATCAAAATATAACCTACTTAATTTTACTTAAATATATAAAATAGAACTTGATAATAAAACATAATATTTATTAATAATACATTTCTTGTTACATATTTGGAACGTTTAATATTAAAGTATTTTAATTTTATTTGAATCAGTCACATTTTTCTTCCTATTAATCTGAGATCTTTGATTACAATAAAATAGAAAAGCAAAATTTTATATTGACTTTTTGTATATAGTTAAATCTTTTTTCGAAGTCTCATATTTCAATGTATTCAATTCTCTCTGTTCTAATATTTCTAAAAATAAATAATAAAATATAATGTTTAATTAAATAATGACAATTATTTGTAGTTTAGGAGAATGATTTGTTTTGGAATAAACGAGAAAATTGAGTTGAAAAATGTCACAATTTAGGAATTTTAGTACAAATCTGTCGAAGTTGTTTGATTTATAATATATCTGTCAAAGTTATGTCATATATATATTTTTTATACCATTATTTCGAAAATTGAATATCCCTTTCTCTGCTCTCTCTCTCTCTCTCTCTCTCTCTCTCTCTCTCTCTCTCTCTCTCTCTCTCTCTCTCTCTCTCTCTCTCTCTCTCTCTCTCTCTCTCTCTCTCTCTCTCTCTCTCTCTCTCTCTCTCTCTCTCTCTCTACAATATGTATACAAAAAAAAATCAGTTTGATTAATAATGTCAAATATTTTGAAATTAAATTGTTATACTATCCGGATTCTAAATAAATATTTATTCTCAACACATTCCAAAAATTCCTTTAAAAATTTACTCGTATAGTTAATACATAAAAAAGTAAATTAAAATAATAATAAAAATATATGAAGAAAAAAAAAATACGGAAGGAAAATTCTGTATAAGCTCAATTTAAAAACATTTTTATAAAAAATGAAATAGCGATGTAGGACGTTGAAAGTTTCTATATACTTTACACGTGAACTGGTAATTGAAAACTTGCATGACACTTAAAGCTATTTGTACGTACGACTATTTTACACAGTAATACCTAACAATTTGTGAAATAAAATGAACAATAATATAAAAAATATAAAAATTTTTATGTTTTTGTGTCACGTATTAAGGTAATACTGTGGTTTTA